>JADDOH010024866.1:0-127387 GCA_016648135.1 Agrypnia vestita
TTATGTAATATGGTGTGCTGAACGTTTCTTGAATAATAATGACCACATAATTTTCTATATATTATGCATTGGCTTTGTAATATGTGGAGGTAGGTACCTCATTGGCAGTTGCCCGTGACCACAATTCAGATTGAATCCATGGTTAGCTGGAGCTGCATAGGGATGGTACTTCCTGCTATAGGGATGGCAAACCAAAAGCTCTCCGCGACAAAAATGTAAAAATATAAAATCAGTCTTGATGTGTCTACAATAGTTGAGTATATTTAACTGTAACTGGTTGCGGATATTTTACACGAACCGTATGTTTTTCCGAGAAACGACTCGACGTTTCGTTGAATTCTTATTCAACGTCATCAGGAGGACGACGAGGAAGAATTCAACGAAACGTCGAGAATCGTTTCTCGGTAAAACATATGATTGGTATAAAATATCAGCAACCAGTTACGGTTGAATATGTCTAACGACCGTAATAACAACCTTAACTCTTTAAAAGTTGAATAATATATTACAAATCTTTAATGAAGATTGGACACTTGTTTTTGTAACAAAAAAACTTGAATATTCATGTCTTCATTTTTGTTAAAAGGTTTCATATTTTACACATGCGATTTTGACATTTCCCACCAAATTTCAAAACTTTTTATGGCACGTGCATACGGGTGAGACTTGAATCTCACGTCTTGGAGATTTTACTGTTAACGTTAATACGTATCGGTTGGTAACCCTCCTGCAAGTAAAATACGACCAACAAATGAACGCTTTCAATTCTTTACGCAACTTCAACAGTTCAAAAAACAACTTAAGACGCATTTTTTTTTTTTTTTTTTTTTTTTAATTAAATAGAGATGCGAACACGGAATACGTGTCACATCAATATTCTTACTATTTTCAAACTAAGCTAAACGCTTGTGCTATGAAAATAGGACTAACTTGCTAGTCTGGGCTGAGATTCGAACCCGCGACCTTTGGATCACGAGGCGAGTGTCCTAACCACAAGACCAACAAGCATTTATTTAGACAATCCTATAAAAACCTACAGAATCTGACTACAACAACACTAGCTAATGTTTTCCACTCCTATTGTGCACTCCGCGAAAACACCTAATTCTTTCAGGCACTCCCAACTATTATAGTATTAAACTTTAATTCCGTTTCTTGCATACCACCTAGTGAATCAGTAATAGTAAAGAAGCTTTTTTTTAGCAGTAAATTGTTTTGTAAGATCATTTTTCTGTATAAAGCGCCCTTGAGGTGAGTATTCGCGAAACAGCGCTATATAAATTATCCAAATATAATTATTATTTTACGAGAGGGTAAGTCTCGTTCCTCCTTGATCCTTGAATGTCCTTGAATAAGCGTCAGCGGTTATTGTCAATTTACGAGTTTTGTATTGATTAATACTTTAAAAGAATCTTATTAAAAAAATTAACTTAAAAAAAGGTAAACGCGGCGTAAACAATAAAATAATAAATATTTTCACCATTACAAATGTAGAGTTCAAATGGAAATAAAAAAAAATTCCGATTTCAGGCGCAAAACACGAATTTCTTAACCTAAGTACCAGCGGTGTGCCATAACTGTTATATTCCATATTATGTACTATAATATAATGGTCGGAATATTACGACGTGAATACAGCTAAATCCATTGATTAATTATCTGATAATTGATTTTCTGGGATTAATTCGGATTATCAACAAGGCTCGCATTTATGGAAGCGATACGAAACATCTTTAGATATTTGACTGTTTTAAAGCCACCAAAAATATGTAAGCCAATTCACGAGAAATCCACATATGAGAAACTTAAGTCATAATAAAAGTACATCGTCTTTGCCTGCAAAATAAAACTTTTCGAAATTTTCTTTACACAAAATTGGAACCATTCGTTATTTCGATTATCATAGGGCCTGTATCTCTAAGTAATGACAAAAGATCAACTCATAAAGTAGTGATAAAAGATTAACTCAAAAAGTGATGGTATAATGATTAGTTTATGGAATTAAACTTAAAGCAAAACCTTCATTTAGCAAACTGGATTGAAATTTTCGCGATATATTCTACATTAATCACTTCATCCTCCATCTTTGTCCTTTTACAATCCCCATAATTTCTTATTGTGAGGCATATAAATATACTTATATAATGCATGAAACTTCTGAGTATATCGCAGATTTATTCCGATCCTGAGTCATTCATTTACGTAAACTGTTTTTATTTTTCAATGGAAATAATATCGGATAAAAGATTAAATATTATAAAAAAGTGATAACAATTCAATTTAAGTTGTGAAAATTGTATTTAAAAATGTGACAATTATAATAATGTAAAATGACAAACGTAATAACGTAAAATTATTATTATATCACCCCTTACTTGGGTTCCTTACGAGTCAAAGTATTTCAATAACAAACACATACATTTTGTACCAAACAATAGACTTATTGATCTAAGAAAACAACTTGACTAATGGTTTGTTGTGATGTCACTATTAGTTAAAACAACATTTTCAATGTGACAGCTCGACTACCCATCCCTCTTACCCTTCTTGTACTCATAATGTAGGTATTTCTACAAATAGGAATTTAACGGAATTTAATTTGACTCGAACGAATAAATTCTTCAATACCCTGCTCTCAGGAAGTTTTAATTATAATTATTATACCTAATTACTAATCTAAATGCTGTTTTTTAAGGATAAATAGAATATGACGTTATATTCTCAAAATTGATATAAATTATATACAAGCCGTACGTCCTTGGAAAATAACAATAATTTGGTGGGCGACCGTTGCGTGTGTGTGTCTGCTGATTTTGTATCAGACTCTAATTATCTAAAGTTGTCATTCTAGCTCCATTCCAGCAAGTTACGTTACGTATGTTACGGACAGACAGACAACGAAATGATTATATTTTTGAAGCAAGTACCATACGGTACGAAGGTCACTACGGAAACTAAGTCATCAAAAAATAAGATCTGTTTGAAGTTTTGGCCTTATATTTACAATTAGCGTATTTGTCCGCTGTGACGTTTTTTTTCCAATTTTTAAAATTACGTAGGGACCGTCGATATCAATTGTTATCTGCACTAACGACAAGACTAAAAGTTGTTTATTTTTAGCATCCTGTTTTGTGTTTTTATTTTAATTTGTTACTAGTGCCGTTTCTTTTATTTTATTCTGTGACCACTTAACAACGGAAAGAACATTTTTACTTCCTTTCTTTTAACTCGTGGCGTCTGCTTGCTTGTTTCCTTGACGAAAAAACTTTGGATCGATTTTAACCCTTTTCCCGTAATCCAATCGAGCTGAAACTTTGCAAGCAGACTCGTGGCGATGATCAAGAAGATCTGTCAAATTTTCGTTAAACGATTTTTACTTCCTTTCTTTTAACTCGTGGCGTCTGCATGCTTGTTTCCTTGACGAAAAAATTTTGGATCGATTTTTAACCCTTTTTCCGTGATTCAATCCAGCTGAAACTTTGCAACCAGACTCGTGGCGACGATCAAGAAGATCTATCAAATTTTCGTTAAAAAAAATTACATTGTAATTTTGGATTTTTAGAAAATTTAAGTGATTTTTTAAAATTGGAAATCATACAAATGTTTGATTACTACCAACAGCGGCCTGACGTATTTGAATATTTAAAATTTGAATTACTCCGTCGGTATTTGTAATAGGTACTTCACTACGAATTTCGAAAATTTTCACAGATGACAGCAAAATTCACAAGCATATCAAAATCTTGATTAAATTTACTGACAAATCTTTTTAGAATTTAATTTTCAAAGCATGAAGTGTCATATCAAAGCTCAAAACATCTGACATTTTATAAATATATTAAATTCCTGTAAGTTTAGTGTTATGTTTTATGTTTTAATTCGTCTTTAATTGTTGTTATATTTTACAAAGGAAGGGAATATAATAAAAACTTGGTTTTTATGGGTAAGTTTTTTTTTTTGTTCTGATGTACAGTAAATCTTTTGTATAACTAAGCATACATCGCTTCTAACGGGGTTACCTTCTATTGTAAAATCAGGTTGAATTCCAGGAATGGACACATATTTCTAATGTAACCAGTCGTGATACGTATTTCTAAACTAACTAATCATAGCATGTATTTCTAATCTAACTAATTGTGCCATATATTTCGCATTTGCTCATTCTCCGTACTGTCTCCAATACTAGCGAAACATAGATAATGCATTTTCTATGTTTCGTTTTCATTTTCTATCCCCCGCACACTTGCATGCTAAATAACTACTTAATAACAAAACTATTCTGATCTTTATAACCGCGTTAGTAACAATTTTAATTAATTCATAATATTTTTAAAACAAACATTCTGGTTGAAAATTGTTTGAAACGTTTTCATTTAATCTGACAACTAATCCATACCAAGAGCATCGTATTTTCACCGCACACGATGTTATTTTAAGTAGCGAGTTCTAGGTAAACTTTCGCTTCCATTCATTATGAGTATAAGTTAATTTCATTAATTAAGGAGTATTTAAACAATGGAACATTACATAAAGTAGTTTTAAATGTAGCCAATTAATGCCTTACTGCTCATTTATAACTTCCGATTCCTCAAATTATTAACAAATGTAGATATAGGGCGCTACGTATAAATTAATACGTTTTAAGTGACTTACATATGCAAGTTTAATTCATTAAAAAAAAAAATATTTTAGTAATGAAATAATATATAAAATAATTATATATACTCGTACAAATTCTTATATCATGGCCACACCTCCTTAACTCTGAGAATTATAATGTTTTAAAAATACTTGCACCATACTTGCGTTTCTGACAATTATGACAGTTCATGCAAAAAATATCACATCCTACCATTATACAAACGTCGCGAAATAGGTGATTTGATGTACCTACTAAAAATTGTATCAGGCAACGTCGACTGTCCTGAACTATTAAATAGACTAAAATTCCATGTTCCCTGTAGATCTCGTAGACACAACCCAGTCTTTCACATTGATTTTACCTCATCCAACTATCGTCGTAATTCATATTTCTTGAGGGTATGCGATGCATTCAATAAACTGATAAGATTATTGGATATTGATCTGTTCGAGTGCAGCCACACAAGATTAAGAAAAATTTTGAGTGCTGAATTTTTTTCCACGTAATAATTAAGTTTCTTTTTCTTTTGTTTAAATTTTTTATTCTTTCTTTCTATATAATTTTTAATATGCCTTAGTCATTCATAAATATTTATCATTACTGACGTATTTCTAAATGTGGAGACCTGTAATTGGCCATCTATATTGTATCAATGTTTTCTATGCTTTTTTTGTGCTGTTGGTCTTTCATGAACATTAAATAAATAAATAAATGCTAGACGCCAAAACTAAGTACAGATCTTTAGGTTCTCAAGACCATAATATCACAGTCAACAACCTCACAATACAATAGTGATAACGAAGGTGCCATTTACAATAATTGTTTTTTTTTTTATTTCGTGTATAATATGTAGTATTAGTAGCTTGCTGGTGTAGTGTTTATGACTCTCGCCTAGTGAGCCAGTGGTCGGTGGTTCGAGCTCCATTCCAGAACACCAGCAAGTTAATCCTATTTTCGTAGCAAAAGCGTTTAACTTATTTTGATAACAGTAAGAATATTGATGCGGCACGTATTCCGTGACGTAGACGACGAGAAGTTGTCTAACATCCAGTGTAATGCTGATAACCTAGCGCACAAGAGAGTATTTGCTTTTTCAAGACCTGTCAATTAGAATTAAATTATTATTTACGTTAAATACGAGTACACCTTCAATTTAATTGTTTTAATTTGTAATATTAATTTCACTAGTTCAGCAAATTTATTGAAGATTTTAACTGACTACTTGAAATATGAATAAATAAATTAAGTATTCAATAGAAGATTATAGTTTTTACCTCCAAGTGAATCAACTAAAATGTAAACGAATCAACCGATGTAATCAAAAGAAAATGTAAAATGTCAGATTTTCCAGATTTCTTCAAGGGTCTAATAAATAAATAACCAATTAGAAATACTAGAATCAATCAATCAATAAGAAATACTAGAAATAAAAAAATGATTGAATACTAAAGCCAGTATAATTAATAATAGCCCGTCACTTGATATATTCCCCATTTCGCCGTCCACTTCTCAATTACCCCCACCATAGCTGTAGCTACGCCCCCGTTCAAAAATTAAATAAAGTAGAATAAGTTAAATTAAATAAAGTAGAATAAGATAGTTAGTTTGCGTCCGTCCTGATGAGGATACCGTGGTGTCGAAACCGGCAGACGTAGAGTTACTAGTCAAGTGGTTAATACAAAGTGGTTTAATTAAAATTAATAATTATTTCCAACCACAAAGTTAACGCTATAAACATCAAAAATAATCAACCGTTTAAAACAAGGATCGTGAATGCATTTATAGTAAATAATTAAGGTATCCTATAATACTTAGATACTCTAGTTAGCTAGATAGATAACTAGAGTATCTAGGTAGCTAGATAGATAGCTAGAAAAAAACTGAAACAAACCATCTTCACAATTAATTATTAAGGTGATCGTCTAGCAGAATGAGCAAATTTCACCATTTTTTCTCATATCTTCTCTTGCGTTTTTTATCACATTTTTGTAGGGAAATATCTCATTTTAAAATTTATTCATGAGGTTACATATATTTTAAATACAAATATGTTATTAAAGTGTCACAAACTAAATTATATAATTGATTAATAAATTACCAAACCTTCAATGTTTTAAAAATGAAGAAAATTGCTCCACTTTGTAGGCCTTTTATGACTGAACGGCCTGTTGAAATGTCTTTTTTATTCATTAATATTACAAAGTAAACAATTATCTTCAATTTATTACAATTATAGCAAAATCTGTTAGTGTGTTTACTTGCAATTTATGTTTTAAAAAATACTATTTTTTTTTATATTTTTTTTTTTTGTTATTTTTTTCAATTCTTTTTACATGGTTGACAACATTTTTACTTCAATAGTCAAAAGAATAGATATTATAATTTTATAATAGAATAAAAAAATTTAAAAAATCTTTGTCGATATTCCTGATTTTAGATATTTAATCAAGACGCAACGTATTTATGACACAATATGCAGTGCCTTGGTTAAATAGCTAAAATCTGAAATAGAGAATATATATTTTTTTTTGTATTAATTTTAAAATAATAATGTCTATTTCTTTAATTTATTGAAGAAAAAATATTATAAACTATCTAAAAAGGATTGAAAAAAACACACAAAAAATAAAAATAATTTAAAAAACAGTGTTTTTTAAAACATAAATTGCATGTAAACATACTAACAGATTTTGCAATAATTGTAACAAATTTAAGATAAACGTTTACTTTGTGATATTATTCAATAAAAAAGACATCTCAACAGGCCGTTCAGTCATAAAAGGCCCACAAAGTGGAGTAATTTTCTTCATTTTTAAAACATCGAAGGTTTTGTAATTTATTAATCAATTGTATAATTTAGTTTGTGAAATTTTAACAAAATATTCGTATTTAAAATAAACGTAATCTGATGAATAAATTTTAAAATGAGATATTTCCTTACAAAAATGTGATAAAAAACGCAAGAGAAGTTATTAGAAAAAATGGCGAAATTTGCTCATTCTGCTAGACGATCGCCTTAATGTAAAAATATTTTCTCGCGTATTGCATTTGGTACGATCTTAGAATTCTTGTAGAAAGATGTATAATTAAAGTTATGTTGGAACAGCGCAAAGAAAAAAAATTGCCTCGCAAGCGGGAAATGGCTTCTTGTTTGATTACAATTCTTACTTGGAGAACGAGTACGGGATCAACAAGCCAGGGAAACTATGAATAAATTATCTCGTACGATCTGAAACTCGGTGCAAAACAACGTCGTCGTTATCGTCATCAGATGACAGAGTGGCGTAGAATTAAAAATTGTATTAACCATTATATGTAAATTTTATTCAAATCTTCTTATTTATAATTGACGACTTACTTTTCCCTTTCAAAATAATAAATAACATGATAAATATACATGCACCTACAAGACACATATATCAAAAGTATTTTCGAATGAGAAGTGCATCGATCAAATGTACAATTTCATCATTCGCTCAAAATTGGAATATGGAATGGCAGTGTGGAGCCCACACCAAAGGAAATACATCGACATGATTGAGCAGATTCAAAAGAAATTCTTATTCCTACATTCATGAATCATGAAGTACTGCTGAGGGAATGCAACTACCGCAGCCTCGAGTCGCGCAGACAGGAGGGCCTAGTCATGTCGGGGGTTAAAATTTTAAGAAATATAATTGATGCCCCGAACCTGCTAGAGTATTATGCCCTGTTTGTACCAAATAATTATTTGCGAAATCGAGGTCACGCGCTATTTCATGTCCCAAAGTGCAGAACGGATAATGAATAAGCACACCATAACGCGTAGTATGCAACTCCTAAATGAACTGAGCGATCATGTCGATGTATTTAATGATAGCATTGAATGCATCAAGCAGCGGATCGCCTCCATTTAGGTCCAAGATATACTTGCATTGTAAATGGAGCAATCTGTAATGCAAAAAAAAAGAAGAAAAAAAAAATTATCGTATCAATAATATTACCAATGCAGAATATAACTCGCCACTCTACAAGATTCAGAGACTTGGGGTAATGTGTTCAGTAGTGTAGAAAATTTTAAAGTAAGTCTTCAATCCTTTAATAATTCTGATTGTTGCTCATGAGTATTTAACGTAACGGAATTTTATTTTGTTTTAACTTTTAATCTTTATTAATTATAATTTATGAAGCAGAAAATCTCTCGAACGGAGCGCACTGGCGTTGTGATGCTTGCACCATTATGTCTGGAATTTCTAGTAAAACGTGTATTTTCAACTAGCATTTTCGTTCGCACATCGCAACGTCATTTTCATAATCAGCTATGGTACTTTAAAATCTCAATTTGACTGTCAAAAATGTGACGTCATATAGCATTTTTTTAGTTAGAAGAAAGATTACTCCTTTCTTCTGCTTTATTTTGCAAGCTAGCATTAATTTTTAGAGTTTTTTAGTGAAATAAAGGGCAGTGTGAAATTTATAAATACAAGAATTTAGGTAGTAAAACTATTAGTTTTATAAAAGGGCGATTTTCAACCCCTGGATGGTGGAAAAATAATTAAATATTTTATTTATGATGAAATTGCAGTTATTTTTACCTCACAGAACCACCTTGCCCTGGATGAAATATACGTAATTCCCACGATTGTAAAACGTCTCTATCTACGTACGCGACAGTTCCAACGCGTAATTATCGAATTTATAACGGACACACGGACATTTTTGATGTGAAATACCCGAGGGCACACCGCGTACAGCAAACCATGAAAACCGACAAACGAAACGTAATCTTGTTACGGAAGTGATAGGACATCTCTCATCAATTATGCCGCACAATGTACTTATACTGTACGGCACTGCACCGCAGACAGTGGCGTGCAGCGCAACGAGCAAAAAAGCTGTGCCTTACCGGAAGGGTAAGGGCCAGTAACCACCAGACATACGTTGTAGTATCAAACCTGAAATATTTTCTGTAGGTGCACACTGTTGTAGGTAAGAAGTTTTGGATATTATGACATTTGAGTTCGGGGTATTTCGGCAGATAAAAGTAATACAGGTACGAAAAAATGTGAGAAAAAATAACTAACTAACTAACCGTCACGCCGTTTCCCCGCAGGGGTAGGCAGAGAGGATTGAACTCCATACTCTTCTATCCTGGCACACCAATTTTGCTTCGGCCGCATTCATACATCTTCTCATTTAAGTTCTAAGGTTGTTGCGGCTTTTAACGGGGCTATCCTCAAATACTTGTAGTATCTGAAACATAAAAAAAAAACTCGTTTGCTGATTCGTGAACTTTTGACCATGAAGGATAATTTGTTAACAGTGTGGTGTCATCTGCGTGAAATGCTAGTTCACCGTTGATTTTGTTGATGTGTCGTTTACGTGAGAGAGAAATGGTAGAGATCTGGGGACCGTACCTTGGGGGACTCCAAATTCACCTATTGGTGGATTACTTAGAGATTCATTTGATTTGACTATCTGAAGTCTGTCCGTTTGGGGCTGTGTGGTCAATCCCGTTTTCTTTTGGTTCTGATACGAGTCGTTCGTGGGAGATACTGTCGAGTACTTCCCTCGAGTCGATGAAAATACCTACGCAATTATTTGATTTGTTCAATTTACTTTGATGATGGTGGATGTTTTGCGGTTGCGTCTTGTGTGCATATTCACTAAGTGAACCCGAATGGATTTTCATTTATTATAAATTGTCTTTGGTCTCTTTTTGACTGTTTATTCGAATATTTTCGATATATTAGATAAATAGTATATTACCTAATTCTTATTGATAATTAAATTACATTACACTACATATACGATTGTAAGTGATTATCCCTCACCATACACAGGAATCATAATTCTTTTTGGTAAAGTATAACATATAAAAAAAATTGAATTGTTAAATTTGATAGTTATTATCGTAATTAAATAAATTATATGTATGCTATTATCAATTAAATAAATAAAAAAATTTAAAAATCAGTAAGTTGTGATGTTTCCAAATATGTAATTTTGGTCGGTTTAATTTTAGAGGTGTACGTTCACAACTTTAACAGGCGGACCGACATGTTTAAACTTTGACATAAGTAGGCAAGTTAGGTGTTCACATTCTGCTTATGGAAGTCTGTAATAAATTATATGTGTAGGTGTACTAATAATGATTGACGTTAAACTAAAACTTACACCAAATCACATTATTTATTTATTTAGTTAAAATCAATCTCCATTTGATAGAATCTACCACCTAGCTAGGTTTTAGCTTGTTCCAATATGCGCACATTTATTATATACATTTATGTCAATATTTAATTCAAACCAATGGCTTAGTTACATTAAATTATTTTTAAAATTTCAAAAGAGAGGATAATAATTTGTTTATTTTAAGGTTTGCTATCATCTTTCCCAAATTTAAATAAAAAAATCTAAATTTTTCGAGATTTAGGATTGACTTTTAGCTAACTAAAATATAAAATCGATTCAAATTTTAACAGTTATAAGAATGGCATTCGTTCGTTAAACACAATGGTATATCAGTTAATTAACCCTTTATAAAATATAAAACTGAATAAATATGCATATTTAACACAAAATCGCATTATATAAGGTATAATAATAATAATATTAAATAAATAATTATTAATCGGTCAAAATATTACGTAGATTATAACCTACCGACATGGCCACCACTACTTCTATGATCCGTCAAAAGTATACAATATATATATATATATATATATATATAATTATATAATAGTATATCTATATATATTAATATATATATATATATATATTATATATAGTTCGAATCCAGGTTCCAGCATTTAAATTTTTCAGTTTTATTATTTGATATTTGTGTATTTCTCTTTATTTCATTTATTTATTTCGTATTAAATATTAAGGGACTCGTTTCCTTAAATAAATGAAAAATATGTTTAATATATATACTCTATTTGCAGTTTAGCAAAGAATACTTTTATTGTTTGGAAATCGACTAGCGAGAAGACGTCAAAGCTCGTTTGATATCTCGTAAAAACGTCGATTACTTCCCGAATAAAAAATGGAATTAAATATATATATATATATATATAGATAATATATATATATACTATATATTTCAAACTAGCCGTACACTTCCTGAATTCACTGAATTCCAGGAAGTTTCGGACTTAGGGGATAGACAGACGATAGATTATTATATTTAGTTTAATACGCGAGCCATTCATTCATTTAAGAGAGTTTTTGTTTGCCGACAAACTCCACAAAATAATCTGTGTACATTTTTACCTCTCAATACTTTGAGCATGATTAATATATAATTTTATCTTTTTTTATTAGTTATTGTGCTTACATGAGTACACGAACGATTTTTTTTTATTAATAACTAGCTGTAACCCGTCAACAATGACGAACCTTTTATTTTTGAATTTCAACTGAACATTAGGTAATTAATTATTAGGTATATATTAATTAGTCAAAACAAAAAAGTTTATTGCCAAATCAATTTAAAATGTAAATTTTTATGTGCATTTTTTGAAATCTTACTAATTTTTAAAACGGAATGAGTTCAGCTTCGGAAAGAGTTTGGAATCGGATTCTAGTTACTTAGCTTACATTACATTGGGGAACAACCCGGCAAAAATGACGTAATGTATAATATATTTCGGGCGCCATTTAAGGCTGTGAGAACAGGCTATCTAGAGTAGCATAGCCTCTTCATAACGTTCGTGAAGAACATTATTACATAGAGATTTATGGCTCAAAAATAATGAGGTATACCTCATTATTCTATAATACCTCATAATTACTTGAGCCAACTGTTAGCGTTAGTGGCGGACATTATTACGTAGAGAATTATTTATTTTGATTATGATTAATATTAATGACATATGTGATATAGTAATAAATGGATTACCGTTAAACCGAAATTTAAAAAAAAAAACACAAAAAAATTATATAATAATCTGAGTATTTCATTAAGAAAGTAAAAAGTCATTGTTTTCATTTTATTTAATTACAATTTTGAAGTCGTAGCAATTTTGAAAGCGTTTTCATTTTATTTAATAATAAGATACGCTTTCATTACAATACAAACGGAATCACGGAGATCAGCTTTTTAATTCTAGTTACGGTTACGGATGGACATTCGAAATTATCATTACCTATATTTCATTTAACAATTCATTAATAAAAAAAATTAAAAATAAATTGACCAAAAAGTAAACAACTCATTTTTCTGTAAAATTATACTGAGAGCTTCAGAAAAAACAAATTCTGTTTTAATAAAAAATACATTTTATTCTGCGTGTACCTAATAAGAAGTTAATATAAGTAAGTGTGTGCGTCAATTACTTTTATATTAAAATTTCATAAATTAATATTGAAGACGTGTTTTTATAACTTTTTATTACGGTATCATGAATCAATTAACTTTACAAATTACCCATAAGACTTGAGATGATTTCGGATTAATTATTTACTTTAATATAATATTCTATAAAGATAAAGGTACTCGCGACAACGATTTATCGCAACGAACAAATTATTCGCACAAAATCTATGATATCTTTTCGTACCTTTCTGTGAAATTGAAAATGCTCGTTTGATGGGTGGTTCTAACCCCTGTAGGAGGGAAAATATTTTATGCTGTAATAAATATTTTAGAAGAAGGGTGTTTTCAGTTTATGTATATTCCCAAATTTATGAAAAGACATACGCGGATACACTTTAATACAAGCTTTAATACAAGCCGCGTAGTATTCATTTAACATTCCTTAGAACTCTCGACATTAATTTGAAACGGCTAGAAACAGTGTTCTCATAACTCGGCTATTTCATGATCTGGAGTGGATGTTATGGCGATACATTCAAAAGATATTTTAGGGGAGGTTTCTAGGTAGCAAATACAGGGTGTAACAGAGCTAGTCCGCGATACTGTACAGGTGGATTCCTGCCTTGATTATGAGTCGAAAATGTTCCAACACAAGGTATACAACACAGCACGTGGTTTTTTATACGTGCCAAAAAATTATTAATTCTAACTCGCGTACATAATTATTTTTTTAAATTTTTGTTTTCAATCATTACTTTATTGTCTATTTTGCAATAAGTACCTACCTATATATAACATTAATATAATAATAAGATGTCTAGGGAGATGATTAATATAATTTGTAACACCTTAATGTAAATGTAATGCTAATAATGTAATGTTAAATTATTAATGTATTTTTTTGAAGTGGTAACTATTGGTGTGTGATAGCTGAAATCAGAGATAAATGTCTTCGAATCGACGTCTCACGACGAATTAATATATTTATCGCCGCAGCATAGCAGATATATGATGCGACGAATCAAAAAACGTGTGCGTTTTCAAAAGAAAGTCCAAGTACCTGCCTGCTTTCATGTTTTATCGATTTTCGGCCTAAAACGGTTCCGTATTCAAAAGTTTGACAGTCGCATTTATTCAATGCGGCTGATCTTTTTGTTTTGAAAATGTTTATCTGATAATTACGTTATTTTTGCAATTTTTTTTTTTAAATATTTTATTGGTATGTATATGTACAAAGTTAATTTTGATACATAAAAAAAATTTGATACATAAATTTTTTATCATTGTACCTCTCCAAAAATAGACTAACTCTTGTGTCTGGAGGAGGGACTTACACTTTTATATACATATATGTATATATATATTTATTTTTTTGTTCATAAATGTATATAAGAAGAAAAAAGTTAATTATATGCGATAATTAATGGATTTATGTAGGACAACAATTTAAAAAAAAACTAACAATAAGCAAACAATTAAAAAATTAATATAGTAAAGAGAGAAATAGAATAAAATTTTAAGCAGAGATAATAACAGTGTACAGTATAAATAATATCAAATTTAAAACTATCTATTATTACAGAAATATTTTAAAGAATTATATGATAAAGAGTTTACACAATTAAGTAATATGTACACAATAATACATCGAGAATAACATGAAATTCTTATACACAGCTTAAATCATAATAATCATTAACGTATTATAAAATAGACACGTTATTTCCATAATAGCCGGCTTTCATATGTAGCAAATATTGCATTTAAAGATAGAACAAATCACATAATCAAGTAATCACGTAAAAATCAGGTAATTTGAAGTCACGGTGACTAAAAAACATACTCATTCTTACAATAGTGTACGATACTCTGTTCCTTTTTCCCCGGGACTTTTTTCGGCGAAGTTTTCGTAGTCAGCGTTTTGTTTCGATCCGTTCGGTAACGAATGTAAGTAAGGCAATTACCTTCTTTTTGACTTCACGATTTCACGCTTGTAACGTATCTACAGTTTATTATATCATTGATAATAATAATAAACAGTTCTAATTTTCAATCCAATAACCAATCATTCGTCAGCTTTTGAATTGAGCATCTTTGTGATTGGTGCTCGATTCAAGATGGTCGATAATACATTATTTATACTAATTTTAACACTATTAATTGCAATACTTAATTTCAAGTGAATAAATTTTTGACAGTTTGCGCGCGTATTTCGTGGTCCCGCTACACGCAAGCATCGAAAATCCAATTAAAATGCAAGTCAAAAAGCGTTATACTAAAACAGAAATGAATTTACAGAAATCGGTCAATAATACTCAAGTATAATTGAGACAGAGGTAAAAAATATTAAACTATAATATAAAAATAGCTGATTTTCAATCTGTAAATAACATTCCGACGTAAATATTCTGGGATGAATTAAACAGAACACGTAGGTACAACGAATTTTCTGGAACTGTCTAGATGTAGCATTAATTTGACAACTCAAATAACATAGATAACGCCAGAAGAATTCAGCACAGCGTACGAATGACTAGAGCCGCATTCTGACGATTCAAAATCAACAGAAGTCAATCAACACTGAATTGTTTTAATTCGGATTTAACTGAGATTAGAAATATTTTTTCAGACAGTAAATAAATAAGTTCTTGCAGTGTATTAACGGATCAAATTTTTTTTACTTTTTGATATATAATATGACGATCTAATGAAATATCTATGTTGTAACGAGGCTAAACAGAAACACGCACTCATGTCAAGTGACAGTTGTTTGAAATGATCACAACACTATCGAAGATTCCATAACGTCCTAGCGTTATCTACGGCTTTCGGGGAGCATCGAGAAACATTTATAAAAGCCTAGAAGCCTAGAAGCCACATTTAAAAATTTAAGTCATGTGTTTTAAAAATTATAAGCATTTAAAAAAAAAATCTACACCTGTGATGGTCTTTTCACTCCTGTTGCTACAAATCTTTATTTTTTTTTCATTTTTTTATTATTATGTAATCCTGAATAATGCTTCTCTAAACTTTTGTCCAAAATTCAAAGTCAACTACTCCAGCTTGAAAGAAAATGTCACTTTTTGACCAAACCAAGTATTCAAAATCAATGCTTTGCCCAGTTTGAAGTAACTGTTTTTTTTTAGTTTTTATTATATTTTTCTGATAATTATTATGAATATTATCACCCGATTTCGGCTTGACGTCGAGATATGGGACACCCTGTATATTTCATTATGTATATGAAGATGATTTATTCTGCAGTGACTTTGTTTGTTGTTCAGTCATCTATTGCTCAAGGCCAACTACCGAAGACTTTTTTCACATAAAACAAAGTATAATATTTATAACAGAATGTTAACTTAGTAAAACCACTACCAGATTTATGGTCTACCGGTTTCGATACGTAACCGTCTCTTCGTCAGGACCAACACTACACTACATAGTATTGTTGAACTTTCACCAATATTGATCGCATGCCTGTTAATCTTGTCAGAGACAAGCATGCACTAACTAGCCTGCAGAACAATCAGGAATCTAAAGGGAAAGAGTGAGAGAGTGGGAGGGTGGGTTCAAAAGTGGGTGTTACCAAATCTTTTGTGAAAGTTAAATTAATTAAATAAAGTTTTATTTATGTCTAATATTATAATGTCTAACCCCAAAGTTAATGTCTTAAATATTAATAATGTTAACAATATTATAAAATTTGTTGCATCCTAAACATATAAAATAAAATTACCTCCCTCGATATGGACCTTAGCCCAATGACACGATCGAAAATGACGAATAAAAACAAATGTGAAACACTCGATTTAAATGCAATTTTGTTCAATCGTTTCTGTAGAAAGTTGTTTCCAATTCCGCGCGCGACTATGATGCCATTTATCAGCCCGACCCAAATCCATTCCCAACGCCTGTTGACAGTTCCTCCCCAAAAGTGTTTACTGCTCTAAATAAAGCCACCCTCTGCGCCCTTTGTTTCGCGCCGTTTCATCCCTGTTCTAACCGAGTGCATTCTATAAATGAACTGATTTTTGTATTACACATGGCGGTTGTGTGCGTTTATTTTAAAATACAATGCGTTTTTCGAAGCTTCTCCAGTAAAAATCATCACGAAAACTGTGTAAAAATACATGTCAAAAATTTCGCAATATACATTAAGCTTTTCATAGGCTTCCTCGAAAAAAATTGCCATGAAAACTGGGTCAGGTCACGTCAGGTTATATAAAGGGGGGGGTAAGGTTAATTCGTACAAAAAAAGGCATGTTTTGTGAATTTTTTGTGACGACACAGTTAAAATCTCTTTATTAAAACCAATGGTACATTAAAGTATGACATTTGAAGTATAT
This sequence comes from Agrypnia vestita, assembly GCA_016648135.1. Classification (NCBI taxonomy): domain Eukaryota; kingdom Metazoa; phylum Arthropoda; class Insecta; order Trichoptera; family Phryganeidae; genus Agrypnia; species Agrypnia vestita. The sequence goes on from JADDOH010024866.1 coordinate 17,294, forward strand.
TGTGTAAAATTTTCAAGAAGAAATATTAAAAATTACAGCAATGGAAGCAATTATTCGGACGTGTCTCGGAAAAAAGTAGAATTGCGGTGTCCCTCATAACTTGGCGCTGGATCATCTGAAATCAAAAAATCAAAGTTCATTCGTTAGATAATAGTTTTCCCCAGGTAATGCTGGAAGGGTTTTTTTAAATTTCAACTCTTCATTTTTTTTGGAACACTTTGAAGGAAAAAACGTGATTTTTTGCGAAAAAAATCGGCTAATTTGTTATTAAAAAATAAAAAAATTTAATAAATTTGAAAAAAAGTCTCCAGCATTACCTCGTAAATTATGTACAGAAATAGTATTCAAAATTTCAAAAGGATCGGTGCAGTAGTTTTTAAGTTATGAGGGACACCGGTTTTAAAAACGTGAGTTGTGGGGAAAACGCTTTAAAGTTTTGCACACTGTAAAATTAAAAATAAAACTCGACACTTATTTTATACTTACACATAATCGTTGATGCCATGTTCACACAGCAAAGAGTTTTCATCATCAGCATCTTTTTGTCCTTGTCTACGCAAAACTCTTCCAATGCAATAGCGCGTCCGGTAGTCCTCAGGTGAGCGCGTCTCTCAGCTTCCCGAGCAGGTATAGAAAATCAGTCTGAGCATCGCTCAAACGTTCATAATTTCGTCAATTGTGCTCCGATTGACTTGAAATTTTGACACAATATTCTTGCGATGTTATACATTTATTTAAAAAATTTAAAATAAAATGCAAAAAAAAGTTAAAAACCCTACCCCCCCCCCCCCTTAATTTAAGTTTGGTTAGATTAGGTTAGGTTAGGTTATTTTGTAGATAATCCAGGTTTCGCAGCCGTATGTCAGCACTGATTTTATTCTTTTCCTTTTAGATGCGGTGGAAGATTGTGTGAGAAAATCATATTCAATCGTTCGAATTCGCTCTAGCTCAGCTTTGTCTTGCCATATGAAATATATGAAATTTCCTCGGATATGCCTCCTTCTTTGAAAATTTTTGTCCTCGGTATACATACAGAAATGCGTATTCCATATACATCATGAAAAATAAACAAAAATATATATTGATGTATATGTTTTCATATTTCTTGAGGGTATGCGATGCATTCAATAAACTGATAAGATTATTGGATATTGATCTGTTCGAGTGCAGCCACACAAGATTAAGAAAAATTTTGAGTGCTGAATTGTTTTCTACTTAATAATTAAGTCTCTTTTTCTCTTGTTCATTCTTTTTGTATTATTTTTAACATGCCTATGTTTTTCTGCTAATAATTAAGTCTCTTTTTCTTTTGTTTAAATTTTTTATTCTTTCTTTTTATATAATTCTTAACATGCCTAAGTTTTAAGAAAAATTTTGAGTGCAGAATTTTTTTGCTACTTAATAATTAAGTCTCTTTTTCTCTTGTTCATTATTTTTGTATTATTTTTTAACATGCCTGTGTTTTTCTGCTAATAATTAAGTTTCTTTTTGTTTTGTTTAAATTTTTTATTCTTTCTTGTTACATAATTTTTAACATGCTTTAGTTTAATTCATAAATATTTATCATTACTAACATATTTCTAAATGTGGAAACCTGTAATTGGCCATCTATATTATATCAATGTTTTCTATGCTTCTTTGTTGTGCTGTTGGTCTTCCATGAATATTAAATAAATAAATATTTGCTACATTTTATCACCTAACTAATACGCATAAATGATGTTGTTATAAGACATTTGAAAAATAAATGTGATGGGTTTTACGCGACCCAACACTATTGAAGCACTTTTCAAATATTTGAACAATACTTAAATAGAAGCAGGCATACGATTCGTTTTCGCAAAACTTCTAAACTTTATTTAATCAATTTTTGTTCAACGTTACTTTTCAAGTGACACGAATCCCTGGAGTCAATCATAAAACCCGCCTCGCGCCAAAACTAGACGCCCAGAGCGACATCCGATATTTAAAAATGCGAATGTAGCGCGCCGTCGTCGCTTTCGTAATTCTGACTTTGGGGTGCTTTTCCGGAAAATTCTTAACGGACAGCTGCCCAGATAAGGGCGACAGGTCTAAGCATCCCCGTCACGTGACCTGTAATTTGTTGGGGTGAAATTGCAAAATGAAACCCTTTGTAGTTTTTCGAGCTCGGTCTCCTTGCGCTTTTCCCTACAATTTTCCCCGGGAGCGCTAAATTTGAGCGCGGCGACCGTTTTATATTTCACTCTGAAGGAAAAATGTTTAAAAATTTAAAGGCTGTCGAGGAATCTGTCGGACCAAGTTATATTTTTACAAGCAACGTCTTTTATTTGCAGAATTTCTCATGAAGATATTCTGAATGGGAAAAAATAGATATTTAGGTACCTACCTAGCTATCAGAAGAAATGTAATTCTGGGTATCTTGTCAAGTTTATTTTCCTTGTGAAGAGTCATTCGATCTTTCGCTTGACGGCGCTACTGACCACATTTCTTCATTTGTCCTCGTCAACATATTTGCTTACGTTGTTTTTCTTACACAAAGACTTACATTATCAGTTTACAAATTATATACCGGAACATAATAATTATTTTTTTCCTATGTGTTTTATTGTATCGTTGTAATTTAACTGAGTAATTTTTAAATATTCTTGGAAATAATTAATTAATGTACAACATAGAAATGAAATAGCAAAGAGTAACATAAGTGATCCAGTAAACAGAGTCATGAGTTTTTTCTATTTTTTTAATATAACTTACAGTTTTTTACATTTTATTTTTTCTGGTCTATTAAAACTATAATTAATACTTTTTTCCGCTGTACTTCTCCAAAAAGAGACTAACTCTTGTGCTAGAAAAGGGATTGTATGGTAATTTAGAGTTTTTATGTTATCCAACAATTAATCGTAATAAAATAATTCATCCCAAAATATAATTGCATAAAATTTAAGCTCAAACAATTATAAATTTAAGTTTATACTTGCGTAGCATATTTTGTATTGGAATATGCGTAATATAATTAACATAACAATTTTAAAACAGTTCAAAGGAAAGGTTCAATGTATCACAACCGGAAAAGAATGCAATAACGGTGAATTGACGTTTTTTTCCATGAGATGTGTCAAGTTTTTACATTATGTTTTATCTCACGTCTATAATAATTGTTCCTGACGCGAATCGCCGGGATACAGGAAGGGGTGATTTATAAGGGTGGGGGTGATTAGGGTGAGGGATAGGGGAATAGGGCGGAATGACAAGGTAGGGGTGTGTTGAAGGGGGTGAATATGATACAAATGGAATGTTATTTATGATAGGGAAAGAAACACGGATGAAATGCAGAAACTCACCACACTAGAGTGTTCCTCCTCCTATAGTTACACTCCGATACTTGATAAATTGGTGATTGAACTAAAGCACTTTACACACAAATTGTTGCGACGCCGACGGCACGACATTTCTTGCGAAAGGTTATGTAGAGTTAGTCAATTCGATAAACAATTGACACAACGACACTCGACGTCTCGACGGTAGATTTCGACACTCTCTCGACAACAGGTAGGGTAGATTACAACTGTTTAGGTGTAGGCACGGGAAGGAAGGGAAGGGAAGAGGACGTCAAATGCTTTATTCGCATTGCGAGAACCAAACGCCTAGGAATAGGCAAATACGAAACAATCATAGTTTTAAATTACTGTACATTATATCCTTTTAGCCAATCTGTCAGTGTTTAATTGAAACATGGTTTTATTAATAATATCTACTGGTACATTATTGTAAATATATGGAGCTAAGTAAATTAGGTATATTAGCGCAAAAGTTGTTTTGAATTTCGGTATCATTAGCTTTCAATATTCTCGAGCTTTAGTGTGCTTTGAATGTATAATATGTACATCAGTTTTATTGTTTTGTAGACATATTGATGTGAATTATATTTATTTATATATGAAGTTATTTACGATATTTGGTCAAGAGTTTCTTTACATTTAATACTTGTATCTAAAAGTAGTTCGAATTCGTGTTGGTGGTATTTTTTTAACATGATTCTGAGTGTCATTTTTTTTGTTTTTTTATGAATGTGTCAAACAATTTTTGGGCAACCCGCCCCATCTGTTACAAATCAGTTCAATTGTTTTCATGCATCTTAGTCGATTTTTGAAGCGTCAGGCGTCTGATACACATGTTTATTTAGTGGCACATGAGCATGCGCAGTATCGAACTTGACAGTGGCATGATTATTAGTGGCATGTGTGTAAGCACATTGCTAGAAATGAGCATGCCACCTAGTGGCATGCTCAAAAATCAACCGCCGGTTGATTTATAAGCATGCCACTGTCATTCACCATAGAGAAGGGGTGTCTTTGGAGCATGTGTGAACAGACTTGCTTATTTATGAGCATGCTTATATCATTCGCGGGCTTCGCGGCTAGTATTATCAATGCGATCTTCTCAGTCCGCGACAGATGAAACAAATATGGCGCGTTGGGGAGATGATAAAACATTACTTTTCGTGACTTATTATAGGAATCACGAATGTCTGTGGAATACTCGGTCACCGTTGTGTAAAAATAATATAGTGAGAAATAATGTTTACGAAACTTTATTAATAGGCATGAATGATTCAAATCTTACAATAAAAATTATATAAACTAAAATCAAAAATGTGCGGATGGAAACTCGGGAACTTTTTTGATTTATTGGTTCACTTGAATTATCTATTTCAGTTTGCAAAGTTTCCATTTTGAACAAGAGCGTCTCTATTTTATGACAAGAGCATGCCACTAATAAGCATGTGTGTTTGATTGTTAGCTTTGGGCATGCTTATTTATGAGCATGCCACTAATAAGCATGCCAGTAATGAGCAAGTGTGTACAGTTGTTAGGGCATGCTTATTAGTGGCATGCTCATTAGCATGCCAGTAAAGAAGCATGTGTATCTGTACCTTTATGAATAATGAGCTTTTTCATTGATTGAATTCATTAATGTCAAACTTAAAACTTCAAAATTGGCGGCATTATAATGTTATACAGAAATAGCAATGTCGCTTCGTTCAGAAAACGGCCATTGTATAATAATAAATCGCAATCCATTGAGGATAGACCTGAATATTTATTAGATTTAGATTTTTTATTTTTTTTATTTACCACCATTCATTATCGTGGTACAAAATTTCACGAATACAATGATCATTCATACATTAAGATCGTATTACTCTCCATAAAAAAGTTGACGCTCGTGGTTATGTATGGTAGGAGTAAATCACATAATATTATTTTATGAATATTACAATTTTTATAACAAAAGCGTTAAGAAACAAAATATTAAACAATTAATATCAAGAAACAAAATAGTAAACAAGAATATCAGGAATCAAAATAGTCGAAAGTAAATACTTATAAGGGAATTGCAAGAAGTTTTTTTGTTAAAGTTTTTAAGTTCATTTTTAAATTACGTAGTCATTAAATTTTTTCAATTTATCCGGTAATGAATGTTCTTAGGTTTTCGCGGCCACTCAGAATCTTCAAGGTTGTGTTAACTGGGGTATTATGCCGTGTTGTTACGACTTTTCGGGCCGACGTTTCGGATCCCATTGCAGGGTCCATCATCAGGGCTGATGTGTTGTCTTGAATGTTGGTGTTGTGGTTAAGTATCGGCTTGCAATACCGTGCCGAAGTCATGATGTGTTGTATTGCGTTGTGTGCATGATTCATCTGTTGTCTGATCACCAACTCTGCGGAGTCTGCGACGAGAATGACTTTGAAGCGCCGGATACCAAGATGTTTTTAATTTGAGACCATCGTCTCTATTAATATTTATCGGTTGCTTGTAGATTTCTAGTGCTTCCTTAGACGCTTATGGTGACTCTTAAGACAACACATCAGCCCTGATGATGGACCCTGCAATGGGATCCGAAACGTCGGCCCGAAAGGTCGTAACAACACGGCATAATACCCCAGTAAACACAACCTTGAAGATCCGGTAATGAATTGAATTTTTATTCCTACAAATAAATAGTGGTTCTGGGCTGCGCTTTTTTTGTTTCTGGGTAATTTTGAATTTAGGAATGCTCTTGATGAATGGATTTGACACAGCATTTTGACCAGCAGACCTAGCTTGCGAAAAATTGCATAAATGTAATGTCGAAAAGGCCAAATACAAATGTTGCGGGGAATGTTTGTGTAATTCGGCCCACGGTGAGTGACTTTAATATGGTAGTCACTTGGAGTGGTCCATCCAGACGGCAGACACTCGGTGCTGTGATAGATCGTCAACAGTAACAGTTGGTGTCGGTGGGCCGCTAGAAATCAATTGCTCGGCTGGAAACTGGGAAACGGCGCCGACATTTCAATATCTACATACTGTACCACATATCCGATACGGCGCCGCGCTAAAAGGAGATGTGAATGGGTCGGGCATAGGACTGTCGAGAGAGATGAAAAGAAATCGAATTCTGATTCATCTCCAGTTAAAACATCGTTCTATGGAGAATATTTAACGTATAAAATCAATTAACATGAAACAATATTCTTAAGACTGGTAATGAATACGGTTTTAGGGCTTGTTCAGACACGCGGGAATCGCGCGATTGCAAATCGCGCATTTTGAAGCCGCAGATTCGTGTCATGTGGGTGTTCAGACAGCCGCGGTTAATTCACACAGACCAGCAATTGGCGAAATACAAGACAAAGACATAAAATTACACAATATACACGAAAAACACAACACGACACTAGTAGAATGGCTCAAAACTATCACATAACACACGCCAAAACAAAACAGGACAATCCCGACTAATTTGCAACGGATTAAAACTATACAACGACCTGCCACAACAGACCAAACAAGTGACCACTGGCAAATTCAAAACATATGTGATAAGAATGCTAAGGCTACGTTCACATGACCGCGCGGTACCGCGCGGAACTACTCACCGCGCGGTACAAGATCTTAATAAATAGAGTTTATCGTCTACATTAACGCGCGGTACCGCGCGGTACCGCGCGGCACCGCGCGGCACCGCTCCTACCCGCGCGCAAGATCTTGACCCGCGCGGTACCGCGCGGATCAAGATCCTACAAGCCTGTATCGACCCGTTCAGTTGATCCGCGCGGTTTGAGACGGACAGACGCATAGATCGAAAAAAATGAGTAGCGAAGACGTATCTATCGATTTGCTTATCGATGAAATTAAAAAAAGAGATGCCATTTGGAATCTTAGTTCGAAGGACTATTCGAATAAAATAATAAAAAGAAGATCTTGGTGATACCTTGATGCAATACCTTATAGCATGATCGCTATGTTTTAAATCGTTTTCAACGCAATCATATAAAAAATCGAAGGATGTAACCGACATCCTGAATTAGTTAAAAAAATTCTCTTCGTGTAGTCTCAGGTCGGGATATAAAGTAAAAAATAGGCTTGAAGAAAGTCTTTGACTTAAAATAGGATGCACCCAGTATCTTCTTTGTCTTCTTCTGCGATGTTTCAGTTTTCGGTATAAAATCCGTAAGCAAACTGCCTCCTCCACATCCATTCTCTAACAATGTTGATGCCGGACTGGCTCGCGCACAATGCTGTCATGCGAACGCTCTCACCGCGCGGTCCATGTGAACGTGGCCTAAAACTCGGCCAACTATAAAAAAATGACTATCTAAATTATATTATTATTATATTCGTATATTGAATCATGTAAAAATGTTATTTTAGGTTTCTATTATATTTTAAATAAAAAAAATAAAAATAAGCGATTTGTGCGCGCGAATAGCGTCAGTTAATAAACGTCAGTTTGACAGCTCCGGTGCCGTTCTCCAACTTTGAATATCAGAGATGAATTCGCTGAATTCGCTCGTTACTTTGTGAACGACGGCCGTGTTCCATGACACGGCAAGACACAGAAATGTCATTCTATCAGTTCATTTTTGGTGAATAAATACCTACATAGCTAAAATACTCTTTTTTTCCAACGTGTCTTCACCATTTCCAAATATCTCCACCAACTCTTGCCAAGCTCGGTTCTTGGCGATTTTATTTGAGTAATCCTCACATTGAAGATCCCGCATTGCAGGTCTTTTCTCCACTTCATCAATAAAAAGTTCAGTGTCCAAGCGATCCATAACGAGCTCACGCGTGCTCCTGTTGTGACAGGAACACGCGGGCGCCGCGCGATTCTATCTTCTAGCGGTTGAGTGGCGGGCACCGCGAGGTTACGTTTGAACGATTACATACAAACCTACATAAATAAGACCCGCACGGATCCCGCGCGATTCTGAAGCCGCTCGGTTCCCGCTGTGTCTGAACAAGCCCATATGGTTGACATTTTCAATGACAATCTAGTGAAAATAAAGTTAACACTTAAAGAAACAATACTCTTCATTACTAACTTCCACTATTACTATCGGCACACCACTTTTGCTTCGGCTTCATTCATACATCTTCTCATGCAAGCTCTACGGTTGTTGAGGGTTTTAACAGGGCCATCCTCCAATATTTGTATTTGATCATGCCAGGCTTTTCGCGAAAGCCCTCTGTTATATTTTCTTAACCATCCTTTCCTCGCTCATACGTTCTACATGGCCAAACCATCTCAGCATTCCTTTCTTTATTCTGTCTACCGCACTATTACTATATACAATGTTATGATAATCTTTTTTTATATACACATTACTGCATTGCACTACATATTTTTGTACTCGTATTTCAATTTATACTCGCGGTTCCGAAACCGGTTGGTTTTGCCAGAATATAGTGGTTTAAACCAAGTGAATTAGTGTTTAATTTGATTTTAAATGAACGACCATAAAGTAATGTATAGTTTGTTTACTGTAAGTGTTTTCACAACTTTATTGCTTGGCATACGCTACGGTGTCTCCGTGAACATCATGATGGATTTATTTTTTTTGCATGACAATTTTTCTTTTTTAATTTTAAATTTTTTTTTTTTTTTTGCATCTCAGACCCACAAAACATCACATTGATATTTGTCTGTAGGTGCATCAATATATATATATATATAAATAAATTGTATTTACCAGAAATACATTCATATTAATTAATTACAATAGATCTTATAAACTCCAATACAAATCAACAATACATTACAACAATACAAGAAACAATACAAATATTACCAAAATCAAAATATGTCTCTTTTATTTAGTAACATATTCATTAATTCTGTATTTTGCCCTTTTTTATTAATACCCATTTTGACACGACATGGGATTTTATTTAATATTTTTGGTATGACATATTTTAATGTTCTTTGTTCATATTTATTTATGACCTTCGGTATTCGTAGTCCTTCTTTAACCGTAAATCTGGTACTATGTTTATGAATCAATCTATGCTTATATGTCCCATCTTCATGATATCGTGTAATTAGTTTGTACCACAAGATAGCATTAATTGGCATAGAGCCTTGTTTCTTGAAGAGTTCCTGTATGTCTTTAGTAGCACTTTATTTATTTATTAATTTTATATATTATGTATAATATATTAATATTAGTAATGATCTCTAAACTGGTGCTTCTCCGGTCCTGCTGCGATGAGAGAGATCTGCACCGTCCAAGATGATAGACGGCCATTAGTGCGCGTCAGAGCGAAAAGGATGTTCGAGATCTGGACCAGCACTGCTGAATGGATTTAGAGAAACACATAAACAAAGCTGGGAATATTCTCGCCTTCATTATAATTTGCAAGGTCAGAACCGCCGGTGCAGTAATAGTTGATTTGATGACGTCATGATAAATATATCACGTGTACTTGTTTTATAGGGAGAAATGCAAAAATATTAGTATTGAAAAATGAAATTTAGAAGAGATAGATATACTTGAGTTGGTGCAATGCTGGGAGATCTAAACCCTCTATTCTCGAGTTAACAACATCGTTTTAATATTGTCACCGGAGCCTAAAACAATAAGAACTGCACGCAGTCTTCCGAACTTTAGAAGAATTAAAAATGACTTAACTGTGCCGGAGACATCGTCTTTACAAACACACGACTGTTTTGCATCGAACGATACAGTTTTTGACAGCGAAGCGAGGCCATGTAAACAATGGCGAAAATAAATTACGAGAGTACCTACCAGGCATGGGGCGTGCAGTGGGAACAGGGAGCATGACTTTTTCCTAAGCATATATTTTGAAAAGAAACCGAAATAAGAGATATATCTCGGAATATTCTAATCATAATAATTAACACATTATTCAGATTTTAATATTTCATAATATTCCAGCAGATAAATATTCAATTTCGATATTTTTTTCCCAAACATACGGTTAAATGAAAGTCATGCTTCTTGTTCCCGCTGCACGCGCCTGCTACCAGGCGTTCGATAGTGAATAAGTGCAATCGCAGGAGCGCACATATTCTAAGTGATCACAAACGAGTGATCAATGCGATATTAATCAGAATTAAACGACACTGCTCAAATTAATGGTGATTATAATGAATAAAAAGATAATTTATTTCAAATGTTACATTCGTCTTGCACCTCCGCGGTCCCTCACTCGCGTCGTACTCTGCGGTATCGTCGTCTGTCTGTTTCGATTATTATTGGGCGTCAGCCCGCTGTCAAAATAACAAATGTTTTTGTCTATATAGAAACCGTTATTTCGTGAATGTTCTGGTATAATCCTGCGTGTTCCAGACCCTTCCAGTTCTTTCTAATTATTCGAAAAGTTCCAGAGTATTGGGAAACCCTCGTTAATGTTTCTCCATCTCGTGACAATATTATATGAAAATAGTAAAATTAAAAAATCAAATGTGAAAGTTTTTGTGCTTTTCACATTACGCAAGCTACACACTCGTGAAGTGGGATTATATTGAGCAATATATTTATTTATCTACATATATATCTGATTGATATCCGGGTATGTTGCTATCGAGCGGATAATTTTGGCTATGTATTAAAACTCGGATTGATTTTGTAATTGTGGCCCAAACGCGGAAGCGGTTTGATTAGATAGAAAAGTGTTTATTTCCGGTGCGCGGCCCGCGGACCAGATCCCGGTCGCTAGTGATGATCAAACCGTTATTTTAACCGGTTATTTTCGGTACAGTTATATGGGATTTCTATCGATGATTGATAACCAAGATATAAACGCTGTCTAGTACCGATGGTTGCCAATTTCGACGCAATCGGATGCAAATCTCAAATAACGGTTATTGCGTCACCGGTTAAAATACCGTCACTACCGCTTGCATCTTGCCCCTCGCGGTTACGACATTTTTTGTGGTACGAGGTGCGCGTTTAACGATCTGACCGTCACGATAATAGGTCAGCCATTTTTTAAAATTATTTTTTTTATTTATTTATTTATCTTCGTCTTGTTACAAGACATAGGAGATAGAGCCGCGGAAGAACCTGTGCCGAGATAAGCAGCTGAAAAATATAGTGAGAATAAAAAATAATAAAGATATACAACAAAATTCTATACAACTATAAGATTAATTAATTAATCAATTGAGTATATAAATATAAAATATGGATAATAAGAACAGTATATATTGTATAATACAGAAGCAATAGTGAAAGTAAAGTAATATATATAAAAAATCATTAGCCCGTATATCTCAAAAAGCATACTAAGCAGGTGACCGAGGAATGATTCCGATACAGAACAATGAATGGGATGAGGCCACAACAAAGAAGAAAAATATTTATTTTTTACTTTAAACAACTTTTAAAAATATTTTTATATGAAAGTATGCTCTAAGAACACGGTTACTGGAATTGGTCCCCGGAGGGATGATTGGTGAATTAATACATGGTATAGCTTCTGCATTATTTTTTAATTAAAAGTTGTTCAATCAAGGATAAATTATAGAAGTCTCACAGAGACGAAGCTATTTATGTATGATATAAATGGATGGAAGTCTCTTATACGATGGCTCAGGGCTTACAACGTGTATGATGAGCTGGTTAAAGTTACGTCGCATTGTGTAGAGTGATCACTTAAACCAGCTCATACGGGTTGTAAGCCCTGAGCCATCGTATTTATAATCTAATCAACACACAATTTATAACATCTTAAAAATGACTCTTTTATCAACCGATCCCCAAATAATAATAATTTCGAATGTCCGTCCGTAACTTCCTATCCGACAGCCGATCTTTCCAATTTTTAAAAATTATTCAGGATGGTAGCTGACCTATTCCATTTCCAAAATTAGAATGGTTCAACATTTTTTTCAAGTAAAATGAAAACATTGACCTTTTGCTTTTTTAATAAAACACTCTGAATTAGATATTTTGTATATTTCAGTTTAATCGAAATAAAAACTAATAACATTAGGTACTACATCGCATATGTCATTGGTATTAATCTTTAATAAATTATCTATGTAACAGTGTCCGTCACTGACGCTACCAGGTGGCACAGATTATGATGAGGCGTATAAAATGAAGTACAAGAAGAAAAAAAACATAATACGACGCTACTCCAGAGAGCGCCGTTCTCTCAGCCTTAACTGGCGGCGGAAATGTATAATAAAGGTACGTCATTTTTGACGGGTTATGGCTAGTTTAAATACCAAAAGAACAATAAATATTAATGTACTGATTTGAATAGAAGAGCACATAGAAGCTATCTATGCGGTGTCAGAGTCGAAACAATTTATCCTAGATTATAACAACGCATCATTCTAGCTGTGTTTCCCATGTGAATGCGTATTTTTATTGGTCATTTTATTTTGTATTTAAATTTATTCACGCTATTATCGTAATATTTAATTTTAATTTGTACAGTAATAACCATCACGGTTTGTATCTACCGCGGGACATTTAGCGGGTTGGGAAATTGTGAATTACGCTTATGGTAAACATTTACGATGACCATATTACTATCGTAACATTGTATAAATTGTATATGATGTAGCCGTTAATGTTCTGCATAATTAGTAAACTAATTGGAAACTGTAAATTTATTAATGGATACGGTCGTTGTGTAGGTTTATGTGCGAATTAATTACTACTTTTGTTTTTCTGACTTGATGCATTGTATTTTTAAATTATTCGCAACAAGGATACGAAAAATCAATTGTTCATCCTTGTCTTATATTTTAATATTATTAATATTTAAAGCATTAACTTTGTAGTTAGACATAATAACAGAATCTTAGTAAACTTACGGTCGAGAGAGAGTGAGATCCCTGTTAGATCTCGTTAGATCCCTGAGTTGTTCAGTAGTTCAATTTCTCTGACAAGACTAACACGCATGTGAACAATAGTGGTGATGGTTTTACAATACTATGGCTGGGGTGTATAGTGTTGTGAATGTAGTAGTGTAGTGTTGGTCCTGACGAAGAGACGGGTGCGTCTCGAAACCGGTAGACCGTAAATCTGGTAGCTGTTTTTACTAAGTTTACTAACATTCTGAAACTATTTTATAAGGGAAAGTACGTATGTAAGTCTTTTTGTTCGTTCATAGGGCTTATGACCTATCGTACGGCTGGCTTAAGTGCTCACTTTACACAATGTAACGTTCACTTATTCCACCCATGATAGACTACCATCTATCAAATATGTGGAAGTTGTCTACATGTTTAACTTGCACGGCGTATGTGAGTTGCATTTTTATTACCGCCACCGATATGCATGTTGAAATATATTTTAAGCAATTTGTACAAACTTATTTATACACCTGATTCAGCGTGTGTGAAATTTAACTTTAATTTGTTTTGTTTGTTGGTTCGTACAACTAGCCGCAGCTACGGCCTTTGTCAATGGCGGATCGATAGTCGTCCGGAAGGTTTGACAAAACAGTTTGCGTGCGATTGTAACAATGCGAGCTTTTCTATTAGGGGGAGTCAACAAAATATAAATCCCAAACGTTAAGCCATGTATTCACTAGGGGACAAATTGTCCCTCAACAGCACGCGCGGCATAGAGTCTACGTGACGTTGCAACGTCGTGCACTGTTCCGCGACCTCGGCACAACATAGCGCGGCATTTCTACGTGCCGTGGCAACGTTGCCATGCGCACGGTACCCGAGCGAGCTCACTGCGACATTACGCGGAGCGTCAGTACCACGTGGTATGTTTACAAGTGAATACGCATGCGCTGTATCTGTCAAGATGACAGTGTGGGGAAACGAAATTGTTCTTGAACTCATCGAGCTGTATCGATCGAAGATCGCATAGAATATCCGTCCTCCTTTCTCTTTGCAGTAAATAATTTCGCATTCTCCTCTTTTTTCTCCTCTTACGTTTCGATAAACTCATTACGCAGACGTCATCATAACCTCATAGGGCGACATTTCCGCGACGTGTGGAAAACAATAATTATTTGCAAAAAGGACCTTGTTTTTAATAATATTCAATTTACTACAGTAAAACCTCGTTAATTTGAAATTGCGACCCAAAAAAACATTTCGAATCGCGCGGAACCCCGTTTTCGCCAAATGAGATACCGCAGCTGTCAACGTAACCTCATCGGGTGACATTTCCGCGACAACATTCATTGTCCCCGAAACATGAGCGTAGATGTTGATGCGACATGCCGAGCGGAATGTTTCGCGATTTGTCCCCTAGTGAATACATGGCTTAATGATGACGTTGAGCGAGTAAATAGGAAAATAATTGACGGTGCGGAATAGTGTTTGGCGTTTCGTGGTGTGGTATTACGCGTAACAATGGATTTGGAAATAATAATGACTGATTTATTAATAATTAGTCGCGGAATTGTGATAAATCAATACGATTATGTATTAAACGAAAATCTCCGAATACATATAGGATACTCGATAAAGGATGCATAATACGCAACTATTGGCCGCTTTGTCGTTGATACACCTGGACAGAGAGTGGTCCACCTGTGTTCCAACTCAAGTTATACAACACGAGCCAGAATTTCCATCAATGACAGTTCTCAGTCAACAGATAAAAAAATCTAAAACACACATTAAATACTGTCACGTGTCGTGGCTGCGGGAGGGATGAATGAAAAAGCATGAAATTTAGTAACCATTTATTAATTACTGATTATTTAACTATTCAATGTAAAAAGTCAGTTAACGCTATCTAACTTTAAATTACACTATTTCGCATGATATAAACACTTTAGTAACATTGACCAGAACATTCCATTCGATTCTCACGTATCAATCGCTCCGGTTTATTTCTCTACTTAGGTAAGAACTTCGCTCGATTATTCACTTATTTATCACTTTGTTTCCCTCACGACTAGCCACACTGGGCGTCGTCCTGCGCACCTTCGCACTTCAACTGTGGACGCGACATCAACAGCACCCGCGCCGCGGCCGGCTCTGCATTTATACCTGAAAGCCGATACTCTCGCACTTTTTGGAGTATTGTAGTGGCTTCTAGTAGATTCTCGTGCCTTCTAGGTGTTTCTCGAATGTTTCAGACGCAGGTCACCCTGATTTTTGCGTACTTTTTTTTGGCATCTCGTCGCGGTGCAGCACCCACGTGCCGAATGATGACGCACACAAATATTCGCACGCACACTGGCGCACCGGCCGTCCCCTAAATCAGGCTGTGCCCCGGGCGAGCGTGACGAGTGACGTCACCGCCCGGCGTGGTGTGCACCTGCCCTCCGGTCAGGGAGGCTGTGACCAGCGTCTGCTGCACAACCCAGATATACGGTTTTATTTGTAAAACATTAATAACCTCGCAGGACTATATTCCTGCCTTGATTGTGAGTCGAACATGTTCAAGCTATCATGACCTAATATCAATAGTTATGGAGATATGCGACATCAAAGTTTGCATTTTTTTTTCAATATTTCTTACTTATTTCTTGTAAAACGTTGGACTATCATTACAGTAACTTATATCGAATATGAAAAATTCATTCCCTTTAATGCAAGTCAAATAAAATAATAAAAACCTTCAAATTCCAATTGGAAAACATTCCAAATGAAATTTTTTCAGGGTATTTATCATATTATTTGAATTGTATTGAAACTAATGAATTTTTCGTAATCGTTATAAGTTACTGTAATGATAGTCAACGTTTTACAAGAAATAGTAAGAAATATTGAAAAAAAAAATGCAAACTTTGATGTCGCATATCTCCGTAACTATTGATATTAGGTCATGATAGCTTGAACACGTTCGACTCACAATCAAGGCAGGAATATAGTTCTGCGAGGTTATTAATGTTTTACCAATAACTCTGTATAATTACATATAATTACAGCTTACATCTATACCTATAAAACTCAATGTCTGTCGTCTGTCTGTCTGTCTGTTCTCTATACAAATCTATACCGTTCATCCGTTTCAAACCTTGCATACTTATGCTTTAGGACCCGGCGGATAACATAGGTGACATTTCCCCTCTATTCTTTTACCCCTTCCCCTCCCCTGACATATTTTCGATGCAAATCTGTTCCGTTTGACCGATCGGACTCAAAATTTGGAAACTTATTCTTAAGGACTCGGCGGGTAACATAGGCCAACATTTCCCCTCTATTCAGAGGGGAAATGTTGGCCTTTGTTACCCGAGAATCATATGTTATGAGAATTCATACCCCTTCCCCTCCCCCTGATATATTGTCGATGCAAATCTGTTCCGTTTGGCCGATCGGATTCAAAATTTGGAAACTTATTCTTAAGGACACGGCGGGTAATATATGCGACATTTACCCCCTATTCTTTTAAGCCTTCCCCTCCCCTGACATATTTTCGATGCAAATCTGTACCGTTTGACCGATCGGACTCAAAATTTGTAAACTTATTCTTTAAGACCCGTCGGGTAACAATGGTGACGTTTCCTCCCTCCCCTTTTACCTTTTACCCTCCCCCTGATATATTTTCGATGCAAATCTATACCGTTCGAATCAAACCTTCGTTTAGCCCCTTAAATTTATTTTAAACTTAACCCTTAACCCGTGCAACGCCGGGTATAAACATCTAGTTATTAATATAACACTGTGAATGTGAAATGGATTTTATTTCAAAATTATTTCTATGCCTAAATTTTTTTAAATTCCGTTTTAGACCGGTTTTTATATATTCAGTTATTTTTAGTTAGTTGAATATGGTTCTGGATGCTTTATTCTAAAATGTCTATATTGTTACATCGGAAATATAACGAATCATTTGTTCGTCCAGCTGTCCGGGGTCAATAACCCAATGAACCGATGAAAGGAATCCTGAACCGCCGTAAAAGACTTTTGGTTCAGTATACATAAGTCGGTTGTGTCATGAATCACGTTTCAAGAACCAATACCGGAAATTCATTAAAATTGTATAAATTAAATTAATTCACTGGACACGAATTTAATCGGAGCACCGTTCTTTAATTTTAATTTCGTAATTCGCACTAATTATCACTTGAATATTTGCTGCACTTTTGTCTATCGCCAGGTCGTTCCGCTCGGTTTCGCACCTATGTACCCACTCTGGGCTCGTCTCTGGCGAATTCTTATCGCTTCTATGTAGCTTTGTAGCCCACGCGCGCGCTTGTCATCGCTTTTATGCATTAGTGTTAGTTCACGGTGCATCGAGAATTTTCGACCAGTTTCTCCATATTTCTAGTGATTGTGGTTTCTTCGCGAATAGTCCGGTCGATTCTAGATTCATGTAAGCTGTTCGAGGGACTTTGATAATGTGTAGTTACCATTGTTTTTGACTCTCGTCACAGTATTAATAATTTTCATCCGATTTTCAGTGCCTCTCAAACTATGGAGGGATTGAAAAGAAATAGAAGTAGGCTCAGTGAATGGTACCCACCGCTTACCCATGACCGTTCTAAGAGCAAAAGCTTCCATATCGGTCCTGCTCAATCATCGCCAGGTTGACATTTCTTTCAACTAAATTGCGAGTCCCTGCTCCCCCGCTCAGGTTAAACAAACCATTCACTGTCCCCGTCGAAGGAATCATCTTTATTATTAAAACAAACATAATTACATACATATTTCATGGTAGATACATTTATATCAGATGCAGTGTTTATAAGTAAAAATACATAAATATAAGAATTAGATACATACAGGAGTAATTTACAGTAGCCGACAAACATTTTGAAATTTTACGGCGTAGTGGGGGGAAGTTTGCGCATCTACCTTTCCACCAACGAGACCCAAGTAGGCTCAGTGGATACTGCTCCAAATAATATTCTTATCTTTGTGAAGGATTGAGAATGATTGTCGGGTGATAATACAATTTGTTGTGCACTGAGTACCTTTTTATCCTTCGTCAAGGCTGTAGTGTATAGATCATCAGGATTGAATTGGTACGACAAAATGATCCCCAACTGACCAACTAACGTGGACAGTGCCAACACTCTTCTGTCACAACCACATTCGTACATCTTCGGGTTTGAGTTTTTTGGGATAGTCTGCCGTGTTTCTGGCCGTCTTTTCGGATCCATTGCAGGGTCCATCATCATGGCCGATGTGTTGTTATCCTGCTACTAATGCTACGCTAATTTCGCACCCATCACTCGTTTGTGGAACACTTCGTACTCGTCTTTAAGAATATTGTCACGCCCGTGAACACTTTGCTACGCTGTCTCTCATCATACTGATCGCTGTCGAACGCCCGGTAGGTAGGTACTCTCGTTATTTATTCCGCTGGCCGTTTGTAACTCGCACTAGCCGCCCGCTTTCTATGGAATCGCAGGGTCATTTGGTAAAGGTTAATAATCTCGCAGGACTATATTCCTGCATTGATTACGAGTCAAAAATTTTCATGCAGCCATAACCTAATATCAATGGGTTCAGAGTTATGCAATATCGAAGTTTGCATTTTTTTTCGATATTTTCGACTTATTTTTCACAAAACGTTGGACTATCATCATAGTAACTTGTATTGATGACGAAAAATTCATTCGTTTCAATACAAGTTAAATGAAATGATAAAAAACCTGCAGAAATTTCAATTGGAATTGTATTAAAGGAAATATTGTTTTCATATTCGATATATTACTGTAATGATGTTACAAAATATAAGCCAGAAATTATTATTATTATTAGTTAAATTATATATTAGTTCATGGTTGCTTGAACATTTTCGACTCACAATTAAAGCGGGAATACAGTCCTGTATTTGTTAACGTTTTCCAAATAACCCTGTACGCAGGTCCGGTTTTCCAGACGTTTCGCGAATTCAGTCGGCATTTTCACCGTTTATTCTAGACCCTTCCAGTCATTCTAGATTACGTGTATTTCTTCCTGCTTTTTAGACCAAAAGTGACTTGGTCGTCTCCTTTGTGCGGTGGAGTGCGCGCGTGTGTGTGTGTGTGTGGCGGGGCGTCTGGGCGCCGTCTAGCGGAGGGCGGGCGCCGGGCCCCGCGGGGCGGAGGCTGCGCCCCCCGGGGTGGAGGGGAGGAGGGGAGGGGCGCCCCTCGCCGTCTCGATGTATTATTCAAAGCGGACTGCTGGATGTGGCGCTGGGGTGCCGAGAAGTGGTGCCTAATGCCGTATACACGCGTGTTCCTGGCTCCGTGCGCGATCGAGGAAATGGCAGTGTCAGGTTTTGTCCTCTTAACCGACGTCGTTTTCCCTATTCTCGAGCAATATTAATGATTTCACTTTTATACATAAATAAAAACTTACGCTCCCTTCTTCGGGACAAGGAATGTACTAAAACTATTTAATTAAAATAAAATAAAAACACAGCAAAAAAATTGCGACGTATTGCCTGCCCAAAGTAAATTGGCGTGCGGCGACTTTGGAACTAAAACCCGCCCCGCCCGCACCCGGCGGTAGCCCCTTTGAGCGCGAGCTGTGTCATCTTGATTACCAATATACACTGAATTATTATGTCCAAAACAGTCCGGGGTGGTGCGAGAATAATTGCCAATGTTAAAGAATTAAAGTTTTGCGAAGCTGAAAAAGCGAATAATGGACCGATATTACCGTCTGACAGTTTGACAGATAGAACGGCCGCCATTACTGGTTTGTTTCTTTAGTGCTGCCCGACCAAATTTCTGTATTTAATACGACACCAGTCACTGGACATTCTATACATTATGTATTGTGTAATAAATTTACACCCTGACAATCTCTGTTACGCGACAGGGACGCCCTCCCTCGCACGCCAAGTTATAGTGGTACGTCTATAATGCCTTATACAAAAGTACAAACGTGTTCTTGGCTCCGTGCGCGATTGAGGAATTTGCAGTGTCAGGTTTTGTCCTTTTAACCGATATCGTTGTCTCTGTTCTCGAGCAATTTTTTATGATCTTCTGTATATAGTTTTCTGGGATACTCTGCCGTGTATAAGCTACCTCTCTGACCGTCGTTAATGTGATGATGGACCCTGCAATGGGATCCGAAACGTCAGTCAGAGAGGATTCCCATACATACACAGAAGATTCTGAACGGCCGTGAAAACCTGAGATCATTTTTAATATTTATGATTTAACTTTTATACATAGATAAAAACTTAAACACTTAAGCTCCCTTTTCCGGGACAAGTAGTGTACTAAAACTAATTTAATTAAATTTAAAAAAAAAAAAAAAAAAACAGCTATAAAATTGCGACGTACCGCGGCTTACGTATACTAATTCGATCGTCTTTGTTAAATGAAAAGATGTAAACGAGAAATGACGTCACGCGACTCAATCGACAAACGAAATTATTTATGCAAAACGCAATTTTAAAATTATATAACTTTGTTAGTTTTAATAAATTAAGCGAATATAATATAAATTAAGCGGCCATATTGATTTGCAATTAGTTCTAATATCGCCTCTGAAGATAATTGTGCCCATCGAAAGCGCTTAGGCTTATATAACTCAAATAAGTGGAATAAAACGTGTATAAATTATTGTGTTTGTTACTTTTTGATATATCTTAATTTTATTTTTTAATAAACAGACCGTTAACAGGTCATTAATGACCCTACAGTACGAATATTTTTGAACATTTGAATATGATATAGTTACAGTTAATTAATAATTAACAATAATAAATGACAAAATAAATTGAGAATAATATTCAGACTAACGCAAATCACTAAATACAAGTTAATAAGATTTTAGACAATACACTTTTTATGATAAATATAAATAAATAATGTTTTAATGAAAGAAAGAATTTTAAATAATATTCAGAAAAAAAATATCGCAAATTTTCTTTCAGAATTTCGTTCTTAGTTACTCAAATTTTAATTTCCCCTCATTGAAAAAAAAAGGAAACTTCTCCATTGAGTGGATTTCAGGAATCCCCTCGTATAAAAATTACATCTTCGATTTTATATCATAATAATAATTTTTACGCCGTCATTTCGATTCGACATCGCAATTAATTATAATGAAGTTTGATTATGCGCTAACCGTGTTTCGCTGTCAACAGCACCCTCGACATGGCACTAGTGTGCACACACACGCGCACAGGTGACGGCCGTGTAGATAGCTACGAGGGGCGCACTCTGCGCCCTCGGGAGTGGCCACCCTGGGCCGAATTTCCGAGGGGTGGCAACTCGGCACGGAACTAGCTTACAAGCTTTTAAATATCTAATCAAATAGCGTAAAATTCCAAAAGCACTTTCGACGTCGTGCCGTTCCCTCCTCGCGGAATTGGATTTCACTTAATGCCCTCGCTCCCCGCGCTATTCGACTTTTTACGACGATTTTTCGGCGCGATTGCGATCACGTTTCTTCTTTATTGTCTGCTGAATTATAGGCTGGGGCGGAGGGTCAAAACGACATTTAGAAGCATTAATTCTTAATGTATGGATTCGTCATCGTTATTGGTCGTCATCACTCGACAGTTCCTGTCCTCCGCTTATCTTTTCCACCTGCCGTTTCTCTGTATTTATAAATCGTATCAACTTGGATTATAGTAACCGGAACGGATGAAGTAATCTTAGGAAACTGAAACAACCCCCCCCCCCTCAAGGTTTTGAAAATTTTCTAGTAGTACACTTTTCAAGAAGCACTTCTTGCAGGTCATTACAATTTTGTAGTACTACAATTACTTAACTTCGTTACTCACAAAATCGTTTCGACGAACAGTAACTAGCCCTCAATATTTGTTGCCGTCTTAGTCATCGACAGGACGTCGGAAGGGTCGGCTGTGTCACGCTGGTAAATACCGTCATTTTTGAAACACGATGTACTTATACGTAACATAATGTGTAACCAAAAAGAAACCAGTGTTTCCCTACCCGACAAGTTTTGTCCACAACCAGCCACAACCAGCCACAACCACCCACCGGTGGTTATGGTGGTGGATAGCCCTTGGTGTCACATCGAAAATATGCGAGTTTGGTGGGGGTGGCTGTGCGTGGGTGGGAGTGGGTGACGAAAATGTGCTTTCTAGCACATTGTTTTGTTACGGGAAGGCCGCAAATGCTTCAGATTGTTTCAAAATAGGCGCGCCGATTATGTCGGTGAGTCTAGAAGGTTTCGGAAAAACCTGTTCTAGAAAGTTTTGGAAGGAGAAGGTTCTAGAAAATTCCTAAACTGAGTGGCAGAATGTGTCTAGAAGGTTGCTGTATATTCGATAAATTTCTTGAACGTTCTGGAAGGAGAATGTTCTAGAAGGTTCGCGAAAGTTCTATGACGATCCAAACAGTGTACTAAAAGCCACCGCATGGAAACAATATGAAAAGTTTTCTAGGGTTGAATTACTTTTAAAAATAAGAGAAATTGACGCGCGTACGGAATATGGTGCAGGGTGAGAAGCTGCAATAAAGGCCGGCGGGTAGAGGGATGAGGAGAGGAGAGGGGAGATAATGGCCCCCGAGGGCGCTGGTAATCCACCGGGGCTGGCTTCCCGGAAGCCTCTCGGCATTGTCTCGCTGGAGGGGAGGGAAGCGGCTGTGCGCGGGAGACGGGAGAGGAACGCCAGCTCCGGGTCTGAGCCGTCTGGAGAGCCGAGAAGTCTAGGCGCAAAGGACAGTCTTGGCTTCATCTTCAAGCTTCAGCACCTTGATATTTTCAAAAAATCGTGTAGCTTGAGGTTGTAATAATAGTTCGTGTCGTCGCTCATTGGAAAATTAGCTGAGCTATAGCAGTTTGAAGCTGGCGTGGTAGGTGAATTTTTAAACGAGTAAGATTATTTTTTTGCTTTTACTTTTTCAGACTGGTGAAGATATCTTTAAAACTATCGCGCGGATTTTGTGAAAATTACATTTTACAACATCTTACTAATAACCTTATCTACTATGAAGCGTACGAGATTTTTCTTTTCACAGTATGCTTTGTTTACTTGTAATGATTATATAATTTTTAACTTTTAATTTTTTTTGTACGTTGTTTTGTTATTTTGTAAGTTGTTTACTTATAATGATTATAATTTTTAACTTTTTATTTTCTACCAGATGTAACGTAACGGGCAGCGCGTACCTCCGCAATTTAAAAAATTTCAAAATCTTTTATTAATGAAGAATATGAAACAACCAGTGAATGGTACCCACCGCTTACCCAGGACCGTTCTAAGAGCAAAAGCTTCTATATCGGTCCTACTCAATCGTCTCCAGGTTGACATTTTTTTTGTTGCGAAGTGGCACGGCCGCTCGAACAAAACCATTCACTGTCCTCGCCTCAACATATGTTTTTATTAAAAAAAAAAAAACAAAATACATAATTATAATACAAGAAAAATAACATAAAAAGTAAAAGGAACCCAAAATAACAAAATAATAGAAGTGTAAATAACAAAATCAAATAAATACAATAGAGTAAGTACATATAGTGATAAAAAGAAGTAATAATAATAATACTTAAAATTAATTCTATAAAATAAAAGACGAAATCCCACGGCGGCGGCAGTGGAAGGCTTCAAGACAGACAGAAGTCGAAGACAGGACAAAAAAAATAACGAAAAACAATCCGCTCCCATCAAGGGGAAAAAGAAAGACAAAACAAAAACGTGACACCCGGCAAGGGAAGTCAGGACCGGCAGATATACATCCGATTCAAGAGCAATACACCAGAGATTAAAAATAACTCAACCCAGTAACATCAGACTTGGTATCGATCAGCTCTACAAGAGCGAGCTCTTTACTCAGGTCTCCGCAGGATTTCCCACCGGGACACCCACATTTTAACAAACTCACGGAAGCATCCGAAGTTCCTTGCATTCCTTACCAGGTCCTCGTTAGAGGGACGGTAAGGAATGCAAGTACAATGCCAAGTTATACCCTCAATCAATTCCTCTCTCGCGTCGTTCATTATCTTGCATACCCAGAGGATATGTTCCGACGTCTGGGCCACACGGCCGCAGGTACACTACGGATCTGCTGAGGGTCCAAGGTGGAAAAGCTTCGACCTGAACTCTCCGTGTCCAGAGGGTATCCAGAACCGGAAAATATCCGCTGCCCTTATCTTTCACAGCCACCCTCGGGAAGAAAGAATAAGTCCATCTCCCGGTGGTGGCCGTGTCCTATCTTTCTTGCCACTTTTCAAACGTAAAAACAACCAGCTGCAACCCGTCAAAAATGACAGGTTGCAGCTGGTTGTTTGCAAATGTTTGCAAAAATGTCTCGCATCCTTGCTAAGCCCTAGTATATATTTTTAGTATCTATCTGGCGGTCCGCGGAGAGGCGGTCGTAGCAACATTGATCTGCTCCATGTCTCTGAGAGGGTTTTCCGAAGCGGACTCCTCCTACACCTTTGATATCAATGAATTTATATATGTACGTTTGATATTTTGTTGTTTGTATATTAATAACACTTGCGAGTTAAAAATGCGTTTGTAATGTAAATTTTGTAATGTAAATATTGAAAATAAATTTAAAATGTAAATTGAAATTGAAAACATGCGTAGAGTGGCCGGTTCGGTTTGCCTGCCAGTGGTTCAAACCCCATCTCCGGCCGTTTATTTTGTTTTTTTTTAACCGTGAATTAGAACGAGATTACGAACGGACTGATAAACAGGCGGACGGACGGCAGACGGTCAGAGTAAAATTATTACGTTTGTTTTTCAAACTGGTATCGTTTGCGCAAAAAAACTTTTTTTTCAACTCCGTATTTTTGAAATATTTAAAATATTTTTTAAATGAAAAGTATTTACCAGTATGCGATAACCGTAAAAAAAGATAATAATAAAAAATTGTATGTGCAAAAAAAAATTAATTTCAGCGTATTTTGACGCCTCGAGGTTTGAGTGTTAGCAGCGAACCTTTGAAAGATTGCCAGAAATTGTGAATTTTTTGCTCTCTTATTTGCCCGTCTGCGGCCTTTGTGCTACCTGTCGGAGCGTATTTCATATTACATCGCCTTTCAAATACACGCGAAGAATTTTACTTTCTTCGGTGCAGATATTTTTTCTTTAATTAAATGTTTAATTTAAAAATGAGTGCAGCGAGTGTTGGCCGCAATTTACTTTCGAATTGATTGAGCTTGATCGCTTTTTGATTACCTATTTATTTACGGCCCGACACGGAGCAAATTATGCCGCGATTTGGAGCGAAAATGATTTTATATTTGTTTCTACACAAAACTTAATGAAATATAGTATCTTAAAAAAAAAATAACCCATAAAAACCAAGTTTTTATTATACTCCATTTCTTTGTAAAATATAACAACAATTAAAGACGAATTAAAACATATAACGTAACACTAAACTCACAGTAATTTAATATATTTCTAAAATGTCAGATGTTTTGAGCTTTGATAAGACACTTCATGCTTTGAAGATTAAATCCTAAAAATATTTGTCAGTCAATTTAGATTTTCGACATTCGTAGTGAAGTACCTATTATGAATACCGACGGAGTAATTCAAATTTAGAAAATATTCCGCGACGTTATCGGGCCGCTATGCTAGTAATCAAACTTTTCTAGTGATTCCAATTTGAAAAAACCAATAAAATTTCTAAAAATCCGAAATTATACTATAATTATTTTTTTTTTTAACGAAAATTTGATATATCTTTTTGATCGTCGCCACGAGTCTACTTTCCAAGTTTCAACTCGATTGGATCACGGGAAAAAGGTTAAAAATTAATCCAAAGTTTTTTCACCCGGTAAGCAAGCAGACGCCACGAGTTAAAAGTAAAAATGAAATAAAACAATAACAAGATAAAATCAAATCATTAGCTGCGTGAAAATAATACAGTTTTTCTAGCTTGAAGCGTCGTTGCCTCGTAGGTATATAGATTTCAAAGTTGTGGCTTAAATGTCCAGAGAGGAGTGAAGACAAGTTATGCCTCACAGTATTCAAGGTTATTCACAACATGGCCCCTCAATATCTTATCGACTTCTGCATTCCATTTTCTGCAAATACTAGACGACTAAAATTTGACTCAGCATCCACGTTCAGTACAAGTAGGCTAGTTGAAGTGTATCGCGTCTACAAAACTAACTTCGATGACCGTGCTTTCGTGGTGACTGGACCAAATGGAATAAACTACCTACAAAAAAAAAACAGATAAACAGACAGCTTACCACAGTCCTGTTTAAAAAATTCAACATGTTTCGGGAGCGATGCTCCCAACTTCAAGACAACGAATGTACTGAAATTAATGATCAAATATAGGCAGATTTGGTTATAATGGTGGGAGGGGCTTCTTCAAAAAAATTAAATAATCGCATTTTATTTTATTTTCTGACTCGTAATTTTTTCTTGTTAGATATATATCTAAAGAACGACTCTGCATACTCAACTCAAAACTCGATTTCATTGACTCCTTCCGTTGTCCCTTTCATCCATAGATTTATTCTACGACAGTGGGAATGCTTGTATTAATTTGTGTTTCAAATTTTAGTGTCTATTATATTTTGTTGTATTATATTATTTTTATTTGAGTTTTTTAATTTTTAAACTTGTATTTCCTCTCTTTCTTTTAACTCGTAGCGTCTGCTTGCTTGCTTGTCTGACGAAAAAACTTTGTATCGATTTTTAACCCTTTTCTCGTGCGCAAATCGAGTTGAAACTTTGCAGGTAAACTCGTGGCGACGATAAAAATGATCTAACAGAGTTTCGTTTTAAAAAAATTAATAATTATAGTATAATTTTGGATTTTTAGAAATTTTAATGTTTTTTTCAAATTGGAATCATTCTATATGAGCAATTAGCCCGACGCGTGTATAGACACGAAACCTGATTCAATTCGAAAGGGAGTATTGTAAAAACTTGGTTTTTATGGATTAGTTTTTTTTTTTTTACTTAGATTGTACCGTCTTATTTCTGATTTCAAATTATTTATGTGTGTAAGATCTTTTAAATGATTTTAATCAAAATTGGAATTGTGCGTATTAGTGAACGATATATAAAATGTGTAAAATGAGGTGCATCTAAAGTTAGTTGATAGATCCAAACTCTTATTGTTGATCTAACTGTGTCTACAATGCGACTGTTAAAGTTCGGTGTTGAGCGATTTTTTTTGAGCTTATAGCCATGTATTCACTAGGGGACAAATTGTCCCTCAACAGCACGCGCAGCATAGAGTCTACGTGACGTTGCAACGTCGTGCACTGTTCGGCAACCTCGCGCACAACATAGCGCGGCATTTCTACGTGCCGTGGCAACGTTGCCATGCGCACGGTACCCGAGCGAGCTCACTGCAACATTCCGCGGAGCGTCAGTACCACGTGGTATGTTTACAAGTGAATACGCATGCGCTGTATCTGTCAAGATGACAATGCGGGGAAACGAAATCGTTCTTGAACTCATCGAGCTGTATCGATCGAAGATCGCATAGAATGTCCGCCCTTCTTTCTCTTTGCAGTAAATAATTTCGCATTCTCCTCTTTTTTCTCCTCTTACTTTTCGATAAACTCATTAACATAAACAGATACGCGGCTATCATCATGACCTCATAGGGCGATATGTTTCCGCGACGTCTGGAAAACAATAATTATTTGCAAAAAGGACCTTGTTTTTAATAATATTCAATTTACTACAGTAAAACCGCGTTAATTTGAAATTGCGACCCAAAAAAACATTTCGAATTGCGCGGAACCCCGTTTTCGCCAAATGAGATACCGCAGCTGTCATCCATAACCTCATCGGTTGACATTTCCGCGACAAGATATGCGAGTCCCGGTGTGTACACGTCAAATGACCGCGTCATTGTTCCCGAAACATGAGCGGAGATGTTAATGCGACATGCCGAGCGGAATGTTTCGCGATTTGTCCCCTAGTGAATACATGGCTTATTTGAGGAGCCCCGGGCATGTACCGCCGTACCTAATATACATACGAGTGTATCGTACACAGGCAGGGTGCACTTGAAGCCACCTCCGCCCTGAACAAACACCGCCCACCCTGGCCCTACTAAAAATCAATTTGTCCAAATATCACGCTCCGTATCAATCAACCTCTTCACGCAGCTCCGTTTTTCGATTGCTGTTTAACATTACTTATACTGCAGTAATAATAATAATATTTGGATATTACGACGCATTTAAAAAAATATTATAATTGTGTTGTATAACGCCACTCTGGGACAGGCGTAGCCTAGTAGAGTGGCATAATCCACAAATCTAACAAACAAAAAAAAAAGTGTAATTTATCTTATATTTTTATTGTGAAATTAGTATGAAGTACCTTTATTTGTAAACGAGGATTTTTTTTGAAATAAATAAAAATAAAAAATAACTTATATAGCGCCGTTTTCGCGAATACTCACCTCGAGGGCGCTTTACACAGAAAAATTATTATCTTACACGACAACTTACCGCTAAAAAAGAAAAAAACTTATTTACTATTACTTATTCACTAGGTGGCATGCAAGAAACTGCAAAAACGTTAAACGACAAAAATCCCTTTCTGCATTTGTCGCAAGAATCGGGCAGAAAGAGAAGAGGGACCCACCATGCACCCAGGGCCGTTCTATGAGCAATAGCTCCCATGTCGGCCCTACACTTTCGCCACCCATTTTCGTCATTTTTTTAATGCTAAGGTGGCCGTACTCAACGCCCCGCCGAAACTCATGGGAATGCGAGCGGGACGGGGAGGTGGAAATTACAATCGGAATATACTTATCATGGGTAGGTCCGATGTTTCGGGTCTTGATCGTGCCATCCGAGATGATGAATATGCTGACACCAAGTTGTGTTTTATTTGATTTAAAAAAACTGCAAACGTGTGGTCTAATATTCCAGTTAAGCGACTTCCGTTAGACAACTGGCACGGCGTCCACTAGCGCCAGTCACGAATCTATCGATCGGAAGTGATTTTTTTGAAATTAGCACAAAAAGAATGAACAGTGTGACCATTGTCGAGAGCCCCGAACGTGACTGCGGGCCAAAGAGCGGAGAACGGACTATAGGAGTCGGCTCGGCCGTGACTGATAAGTCGCTCAGTCGCGGTCGTGCCGTGCGTGCGGAGATAACAGTAGAGGAATGTGCCCAGCGACACGAATTGAAGACGTGTACAGAGACGATCCTCTCTTGATGGTTCAGATAATGTATTGTCGAGGTAAAATTCCTCGATAATGCTCTCGATTTTTGATTCTCTAATGGGATCCTGTGATGACGTATGGATTGGATATGGCCCTTACAAAGAAAAGTGTAGAAAAGCTCAAATGCACGCAACGATCCATGGAGAGATCCATGCTTGGAGTAAAGATACGAACTAGAGTAGTAGATATCATGGATCGTGTAGCGAAGCTAAAATGGCAATGAGCAGGACACGTTGCAAGACAGAATACTCACAGGACAAGATGGCCTCCCAGAGTTCTGAAATGGAGACCTCCGGAAACTAAAAGAGGCATCGGAAGGCCTCAAAAGAGACGGGCCGATGATATTGTAGCTGTGGAGGGAAAGAAATGGCTACAACTAGCCAACAACAGGGAAGAATGGAAAAATAAGGAAGAGGCCTATATCCAGCAGTGGAAAGACGAAGGCTGATGAAGAAGAAGAGAATGGGATCCTGTGGTTTGTGTTTTCTGAGGTATTTTGTCATGTTTCTACGACATTGCAGGGTCCATCATGAGTTTTGATGTGTTGTTATGGATGTTGACGTTGTGGTTGAGGGGAAACAAAAACGCCAGTATGCGTATGACGAGAATACAGAGCGACGAACGTGCTTGAATATGATTATCTGGTAAATAATGTTGTTTTCACAATTAATAACTAATTTAGTAACCGTATTTTTTGTTTTGTTTTACAAGCATTTTCTCAAAAGCGTATTAAATTATAAAATCAGCTACAAAAATGTTTGACTAAATTTCGTCTGTAAGATAATGGTGCTATTGTTTCTAATCCTCTAATTTGTAAAGAAACTATTATACATTTTTAAGGTATATTTTGAACGATTTGTATTCATTGAATGTGGTGGTGATACAGAATAAATTAACAAAATGTCAGTTATGTTATTATGTAACCACTTACGAAGTTTTTTAGTGTACCCGTTTCTTCGTCAGGATAACCACTAAACTAGCATATACATACCACTAGGCACCACAACCGTAGTATTATTAACACACTAACACCTTCCCAAAATATTCCTCACACTCGTTTCAATCTAATTAAAAAAAGCAGGTTTTTATTTCCATGTGTATGTGTCCTTTGTATACATCCTTTTTAATGATTTGAAAAACACACCTGTTTTTTTTAGTTCTAATTCATACTTATCTCAATCTCAGATTAATAATTGTGCCCTCATAAGGTGAAACGTGTCTAACAAAAATGAAACAAGTATAACTAAAAACAAATGTACACTCGGGCCTCGTATAACACGGTAATATGCTTCCACGAAAACCTCGTGTAATACAAAAAAATAATCGAAATAGTTTATATGAATATGTACTTCATTTTTTATATAAAAATATATAAATTTACGTATTTATTGAAAAAAAACACTTTAGTAACACATGTAATATAATTAATTTTAATCATAATCATGTATATCATATATGGATATTTGTATAGTCTTCTTTATTATTCTTTTTTTGTATTTTTTTTTCTTCTTTTTTCTTTTTTCTTCTTTTTTAATATGTTCATATTAAATTTATTGATGTAAAAAGCCATATATAAATAAATAAATATAATGTAGCATTCATTCATCATTGCTATCACTTAGAATAATTCTTAATTTTTACTCTTTTTCGACATCGGTTGTGAGTTTTCATCATCGGAGGAGGGCTCTGAATTTCTTGTGGTTTTAGCCTTCAAAAAATCGGTAATAAGCGATTGTCTGCTTTTAGCGTATAAACCATTACGTATTTCCTTATAAGGTTCCAAAATCGAATTTCGAACTTCTTACCATTATAGGATGCTTTTCAATATTTTTTTCTAATTTAACAGCCAATTCCAAGACCTCATTTATAGTTTTTAATGTGAAACATGTAGCTCCCTCGCTGCAACTGCTTTCTGAGTCATTAATTGTGGTAGTTTCATTTAAAGTTTCGATTAATTGAAACGAAATTGACAAGTCTCAACATGCTGAGTGAGATCATCATGTCTCATGGTATATTCTGTCATGGACGCAATCTACAAATCAAACATTATTTAATTCACTTATTTTTCTGAAACCGCGTTATAAAAAGCGTGTTGTACAAAAAATATTATAAAATATATTCATCCGTGTTATATAAAACCGTGTTATACGAGGCCCAAGTGTATTTTATATTCATGTATGGAGTTCTGCAAACTTATCTACGAAGCAATAAATTATTTAATGAAATACTCGAGGCATGTTTCGCCTTGTAAGGGCATTGTCAGTCTCTAGATATGATTGATATTACCTTTTCAAGGCAAAACGCGTCCCGTGTGAGTTAAACGAGGTGTTTTATTTACATATTTGTGATTATGTTGTATAGAAAATTACTTTACTTAAAATAAAAAATAAGGTCCGTGGTTCGAGTCTCGGTGGTATTTAAAATATTTTTTCGTTAATTTGATTTTTTCTGTATGTCATTTCTAATTGATTAATAAAAATTGTTTAATAATTCACAGAACTTTGTTCTGAAATTGCAACTTCACAATAAGAATGTGTTTCCTTTAATATATATATATATACATATATGTTGTAACAAATGTTTCCAAAAAATTAAAAATTAAAATAATTAATTTCTGGCGTTCTCTAGCGATAGATACACGGAGGTATTCGTGAATATTGCATTATAAAAAGTGGATTGCTTTAAAAACGGAATAAAAATGTTAATCAATTAAAAAGAGACTACATATAATGTTGAAAATTTTTCGTTAACTTACCAGAGTGCCATGGCGAAATTGGATAACGCGCCATTCCCTGATAAAATTTGGAGGTCCGTGGTTCGAGTCCCGGTGGTATTTAAAATATTTTTTCGTTAATTTGAGTTTTTCTGTATGTCATTTCTAATTGATTAATAAAAATGGTTTAAAAAAATAAATTATTTATATTAAAATATACATTTGTTAGTATTATTATAATCAAACAGAAAACCTCTTAAATAAGGCGGTTAAACGCATACTACTCACAGGTAGTAAAATAGCCCCACTAATTTGTTTTTCACCCCTACGCATTACCGATCTCCGTAACAAATTTCTTACCAAGACCCGCGCTGTCGGCGATAGGCGGCATTGCATCTTATCTTCTCTGCCTATCCCGGCTTGCACGCGGCAACGGCGGTGTTGTGAGGGAGAAATGGCGCGCGGTTTATCAGACCGCGCCCAGCCCGGGGGACGAAGGGATGAACCCCAAACCTCGCCCTTGGAGGGTTCTCTCGGAGGGGCGGCCGTGACTCACCTGTTTACCCCTGAATATTGTTTGGTGAATCGTCATCATTTCAACTTCCCCACTACACGGAGCAAACATTTGCGTGTTCGAGTGTCATTTTATATTTTCAAGATTGAAGAATTGTGACGTAATTCTTCGTCAGTAGTAGCGTCACCCCACGTGCCATCAACTTGAAATTTATTACTTTTTGACGTATCCGTTGTCATTCTGTGACACTCTCTCCTTGTGACACATTAGTTCAAAACTCGCTCCTAAAACAAGACTTTACTCAGCATTCCTTCGTCTATCCAGATACAGTTAATCAAAAATACGTAAATGATCTAAAGTTTTTACTACACATACAATCAACAGTTTAATGTAAACCAATACTCGTTCATCTCTAGAAGTCATCTAAGCTACAACTCAATACCTATCAACATGTCTTTGTTATTGGAAAATCCAACACCACTAATACGATTGAATTCTCCGAATTTTTCAAGACTATCGAATTCATACATATGCACCGACTAAGCAAAGCATTCGATAAAGTTGCACATAGGATTTTATTAAGTAAACTCTCTGATTGGTAGATATTCGTGGTGACTTGTATAGATGGATTTAATACTACATCCCTAATCGCAGCCAAATATATTGATTGGTGGCTTCAGATCTGACTAGGCTAGTGTCCCTTCGGGTGTCCCACAGGGATCATTATTAGAACCGTTCTTTTTTAACTTATACATTTTTTATTTTATTGATTTCCTTTGTGTATTACTGGTAGCAATTCTTATAACTTGTAAATTCTGTTGAAACTTGTAAGAAGGTCTTTTTCCTACGTTATACTCATGGGTAAACTGATTTTTATTAGCACTCTTAATTTTCCGTAAATAAATAAAAATATGTAAACCCTGAAATTGACAACAAAGAGCGAATTTAGATTGACGCTTGTGTGTGGAAAATATTTATACGACAGAGTGAGTAATTTGGTTGTTGTTTCAGTTATGTGATTAGAAAATTCATAAAAGTTATCAATTACCTGATACCTTAGTTGTTTGTATGTATAGTGAAAATGATAATAATCTTGTTGCACCACACAACCGCCACGTCAGTGTCGCATTAGCTCAAGTGCTGTTTGTAGCGGGAAAATTAGGATGTGCGGACGTCGAGGATTGGCGTTTTGAAAGTTGTCCAAGGGCGGCCGGAGAGCAGGCGGCCAGCGGCTGGAACTGTGTCGCGCCGTGAGAGAAATGCTAATGAGCCGCGCGGGTGCGTTACCCGCCGTCACGGGACGGGCGCGTGCGCCGGTCCCTCTGAGAGCTGCTCACCTTTTTACGTCGCGCCGGCTTGCGTCGGCTCGTTTACGTGTTACGACTGTAATCGGCGCTTAAGCTCGCGTACAAAACTGTTTACCGTTTTTATGTCTTCGCCGGTATTTTTTTATTATTTTAAATGAGACATTAACTGGATACGAATTACATTAAGGCTGGACATTCACTGCAAACGCGTTTTTTTTTAGGAAAATGCATTTTTTTTTCACTTCCTTTATTTTAACTCGTGGCGTCTGGTCGTCTGTCTGTCTGACGAAAAAACTTTGGATCGATTTTTAACCGTTTTCCCGTGATCCAATCGAGATGAAACTTTGCAAGCAGACTCGTGGCGACTATCAAAATGATCCATCAAATTTTCGTTAAAATAAAATAATAATTATAGTATAATTTTGGATTTTTCAAATTTTTAATGTTTTTTTCATACAACTCAGTAATGACGCCGACGCGTCTGGTAGACACAAAACCTGATTAAATAAGAAAGGGAGTATAGGTTTTTATGGGTTATTTTTATATTCATTTATATCAGATTTTTTATTCTAGACTGCAAATTTTTAGGGCGATAACTTAGATAGAATCTTTATTCTTATATAAAAGTAATAAACTGAACATTATTTTTTCAATTGATTCAGCAACATTGTAGATCGACATTTAAAAAAAATATTGATTATATTAATTGTCTACTTCTTTTACATGAATAATTCCACCAACATGTTTCAGAAAAATCTTTCCACCGTCAGGGTGTTGTATAACTGTCAAAATATCAGAATGAAATGTCTTTTGATTCGCCCAATTGACAATCCGATCTTTTTTAAGAAGATGTCGGGCTTGCATTGCGACTGAAGGAAGGCAATTTGAACATTTAATTTAAATGTAGGTAATCTCAGCAATCAAATTTGTCTCGCTCACACTTCGTGAAATGACTCCTCCGTCTTACTCAAACTAGAATCTTGAAGTTACGGCCTTAAAGAAAAAGGCTTGGGTACACTTGAATTCTTTTTAAATAAATAAGAAAAAAATATTCAAAACTGGGTTTCATTACAAAAAAAATATTTTGTCCACAATTTAAGAAATAATCTAGCAAGTGTTATACCATTTTGGAATCTTTATTAAATGCGCTAACTTTTGAAGTTACCTGCCAACCTCGTGTGGTACATTTTTTTTCCAGTACAGTTAGTTAAAACTGGGCAAAGTATTGATTTTGAATACTTGGTTTGATCAAAAAGTAACATTCTCTTTCAAGCTGGAATAGTTGGCTTTGAATTTTTGACAAAAGCATTATTCAGGATTACATAATAATGAAAAAATTAAGAAAAATAAAGATTTGTAGCAACAGGAGTGAAAAGACCGTCACAGGATGTAGATTTTTTCGATTTTTTTTAAATGCTTATAATTTTTAAAACAAATGACTTAGATTTTTTAAAATATTTTTCTGCTAACTATTATGACTTGGCCTATTTCGATTTGATACTTTTCTTGTATATCATGATTTATATCCGCGGATATGTATCCTCGAACCCTGGTTGAATGATTGAAGGTGTTAAAGACGTGCTACGTCCTCAACTCTGCTTTCGCCCACGGTAGAACAATGTGCAGGTGTATGTATGTTTTGCATTTTGCGTCGCAGTGCAATTTTCACGATGTCTCCTTATTAGCCGGCCCGATCGCCTGCTCCGTGTGCACTCCCTAACTGCACTCCGAGGCGATCATGCACCGGCTGTCCGCTGAATCCGTTACTGCAGATGACGGTAATATTAATTAGGGCTGGCAGTCTCGCAACTAGAGTGCCACCACGATAACTTGGCGCGCGAGGGAGGTCGCCCCTGTCGCGAAACAGAAGTTGCCAGGTTGTAAACTTATTACACAATATATATTACGCTTCTGTCCATGCACTACTCCAATATGGAATCATTGGATGGGGAGGGGCGTATAATAACATCATAAACACAGTGAAAGTAATCCAAAGATCAATTATAAAAGTAATATTAAAAAAAAGAAAAACCTTCTCTACACAATTACTTTTCTCCAAATTCCAAGTTCCAAAATTAGAGAATGTTTACAAAAAAACGTCAATTATACAACTAATTAAAGAAAACATAACTGCTAAATTTGAAAAAAACACATCATTAAGATTCAAAAATAATTTTAAAATCCCAAAATATAATACCAAACTGTGTCAACAAAACTACATATACTTGGGCACAAAAAACTTCAATAACCTACCTACAGATATTAAGAAAATCGATGACTTACAACAATTAAAGAAAAAAATAAACCAACACTTTAGATCGATACAATTTGACAATGCATAACAAGACATATAGCTAAGGAACAAATAAGCCAAATCCAAAATAAACTAATAAAGTGTAAGCCCCTCACCAAGCACATGAGCAAGTCTCATTTTTGGAGAGGCAAAGCGATAAAATAAAATGTATCTAAGTAGATTGTAATAGACAAATGTATTATGATTTAAATGTAGTTTTAATATTAAATAAAAAAATAATGTACTGAATGTCCGGTGACCAGGGTCAATAATAATTTGGTCGGGTAACAGCGCGCTCCGCGGCGGCCGCTCTATCTGCCAAACTGTCAGACGGTAATATCGGTCCGTTATTCGCTTTTTCAGCTTCGCAAAACTCAAATACTTCACTGGCAATTGTTCTTGCACCGTCCCTTGGTTGTTTTGGACATAATAATTGAGTGTATATTGGTAATCAAGATGTCACAACTCCCGAGCAAATACAAAATTGTACTGAATGACAGGGCGAGGGGTTGCCGCCGGGTGCGGGCGGGGCGGGTTTTAGTTCCGATCCTGCCGCACGCCAAGTTATGTTGGGCAGGCAATATTGCGGTGCTGTTCGAGACGTAAGAGTCAAATACTTGACCCCATTACTGACGTGTTTTGAATAAATCTGCGATCTATTTAATTGCTACTCAAATTTTATGCGCGTAAATAATTGCGTGTTATTGATTAAGATTATTAAACAAGTCTCACAGAGACGAAGCTATTTGGAAACATGCATGGATAGATTTATTTCATTTTAAATTTATTTATTTAATAATATGTACATTACAAACTAAGTGTTTAAGGCATACGCATTATGAAAGTATCAAAATAACAATGTTTAATTAATTAAAAATAACATAAATCTGGTCAAAGGTGTGGGAGAATCCTGCTTCGAAAAACCCCTTCAGACACATGGAATATATCAATACCCAAAGCGATTTTGTTCAGCATAGCGGTAGCTCTTCCAACAGGCGTAACCATCGGCAAGTTGGTCCAGTATATTGGAATGTGAAACAATCTATGCTGAAGATGTCTAAGGTAATTATCAGGAATAATATCGATCATACCGCGCAACAATCGATAAAAATGTGTAATCAAAGACACATTTCTTCTAGTCTCTAAACTATTGTAGCCAAGCATACCCTATAGGATGGCCATAGCTCTTATGACGTGTGTTAGCTGGCTTAAGTGATCGCTATACACAATGCAACATTCACCAATTTCACCTTGAAGATATAGATAGATATCTGAGGCTTATCCAGCAATGTGTTTTTAAAACATTAAAACATAAAACATATCATTCACGCGTTGGGTCCGGGGTTAAATTATCATGTATGTATTAGCTACAAGATTTTGATTTTTTTACGACTTTAATAATTAAAAACGCTGATAAATGATAAGGTTTGCAAAAAAATAATGGCATAATTAATCAAATCATTTATTCGAAGCCCATCTCGAGACATTCAAATAAATTTTCTCAATCCTTTTTTTAAATTTTACGCTAGCAGTTCATGTTCTCTCAGTATATTGAACAATTATAATCAAATATGAAAAAAATCATCTTCTCATATTTATGAGAGTAAAATGGAGATTTCACCCAAGACGGAAATGGTAATTTTTTTGCTTAGAAATTGTATACCTACTTTTTTCAATTTTCATGACGCCAAAGCGTACCGTTGTTGGATAGTTTTTGCGGTTTCATACAAACTGATTTTTTGCCTCATAACTAAGCCTTAGCATATGTTTAAAAATATTAAATATATATTTTACCAAGAGGAACAAAGCCGGAATTTAAATCTTTTTAGAATAAATTTAGGTTTATTTAGATTCACTTAGATCCCTTAAAAATCTTGTCTTCCGATGAATCGTACGTACACCCATAAAATAATTTAATTTTAAGATTTTCTATTTAATGTGTTTTATATATACACCCATAAAATATTTTAATTTTAAGATTTTCTAATTAATGTGTATTATATATTTAAATTTATTATGAAACATATTTTATAGTACTGGACGATTTAAATACTCAAATTGACGACGTCTACAATATGCCACTGAAGTTAGTAAATTGAAACATCGTGCTGTGGTAGTTTATTTTTTTTAAACCCATCGGTGATGAAGGATTTTTTTTGATGATTTGTGCAAACATGTACCAAGGCATGCAAGTTGAAATATTCGTTGTGTACTAGTAAATTGATACGATGAGCGGCCAGCAGCTTTTATGGTTGGTATCTCTGACTGCATCGGTTTTCTGATTATATTGATTGCAATTTTTTGAAAACATGTTTTTATTTAATGTTTTTCTTGTCGCTCTTTATTTCTTGTAACACATGTGTGCCTCTTTTTCTTCGTAGTTTCAATCCTGGGTATTGATTTGCAGCAAAGTCGTGCGTCTCGTCCTCCACTGCGCTCTGTCCTCTGCAATCATCTTCAGCTCAACATATGAGGGGCAGTTCATATCCTTGTTCCATGAACTTGTCCCCTCAACTATCCCCTACATTATGTCGTGCAGGAGACCCCCATGGCGCGTAGTGGGGCCGACCCATTCATTGGGCTCGCCTCTCTGAGATGGTTTTAATTAGATGTCTCCCTCTTTTCATTCTGCCGAGGCCCTCGTCATTCGTGATGCGGTCTCTCAAGGAAATTCCTAATATTCTTCCGTAGCACCACAAGTTAAAGGTCTCACTTGCTTGAAATCCTTTACACAACAACGCGTGTACATAACATTGCGAAATGCATTTATACATTGAACACTGAAAAGATCCGAATGTTAGAGGCTGGATCCTTTTGGACTTTTATTGAACTTCCTTACCATCACGCCATTTCCCCATGGGGGTAGGCAGCGAGGATAGAGCGCCACACTCTTCTGTCCTGACATACAACTCTCGCCTCATCCGCATTCGTACATCTTCGCGTGCGAGCTCGCCGGTTGTTGAGGCTTCTAATGGGATCATCTTCCAGTATCTGGTTAATCTGGTCACGCCACGTCTTTCGCGGTCGCCCTCTCTTTCTGGCGCCATCGACACTTGCATTATATACATCTTTCTTACGATTCTTTCCTCATTCATTCATTCGTTCGACGTGCCCAAACCATCTGTAGACATATATTTTGAATAAAAAAGTAACCCATAACCAAGTTTTTATTATACTCCCTTTCTTTGTAAAATATAACAAAAAATAAAGACGAATTAAAACATATACCATAACACTAAACTTAAAGTAATTTAGATGTTTTAATTTTTTGAACACTGACGTTATTTATTGCAAAGAACTCCATTATTTTAAATATAAAAATTCAGTTGATAATGGCCTAAACAGCCGAAACGATCGTCCTGTAAGAGACTAATAAAATATTGAACTCTTATAAAAAACATTGTGTTTTTTGAATTTTTATATTTAAAGTAATTTAATATATTTCTAAAATGTCAGATGATTTGAGCTTTGAAGATTAAATTCTAAAAACATTTGTCAGTCAATTTAGATTTTCGGCATTCGTAGTGAAGTACCTATTATGTATACCGACGGAGTAATTCAAATTTAGAAAATATTCCGCGACGTTATCGGGCCGCCGTTGCTAATCAAACTTTTCCAATGATTCCATTTAGAAAGAACCAATAAAATTTCTAAAAATCCGAAATTATACTATAATTATTAAATTTTTTTTAACGAAAATTTGATAGATCTTCTTGATCGTCGTCGCGAGTCTGCTTGCAAAGTTTCAGCTCGATTGGATCACGGGAAAAGGGTCATAAATCGATCCAAAGTTTTTTTGACGGCAAGCAAGCAAGCAGACGCCACGAGTTAATATAAAGGGAGTAAAAAAGTGGTCATCCATATGCTCGCTCATCTCGACCAATCACCATCAGCTTTTCCCGGCCGCGTGGTAAACCGGGCCATTACGTCCGTTGAACAAGAAGCAAGACCCCTTCTCCTTCGTGCGACAGTCTTGTACACTCTTCGTTACATATTTGCGAGCGTAAAGCCATGTATTCACTAGGGGACAAATTGTCCCTCAACAGCACGCGCGGCATAGAGTCTACGTGACGTTGCAACGTCGTGCACTGTTCCGCCACGTCGCGCACAACATAGCGCGGCATTTCTACGTGCCGTGGCAACGTTGCCATGCGCACGGTACCCGAGCGAGCTCACTGCAACATTACGCGGAGCCACGTGGTATGTTTACAAGGAATACGCATGCGCTGTATCTGTCAAGATGACAATGTGGGGAAACGAAATTGTTCTTCAACTCATTGAGCTGTATCGATCGAAGATCGCATAGAATATCCGTCCTTCTTTCTCTTTGCAGTAAATAATTTCGCATTCTCCTCTTTTTTTCTCCTCTTACGTTTCGATAAACTCATTACGCAGATACGCAGATGTCATCATAACCTCATAAGGCGACATTTCCGCGACGTGTGGAAAACAATGATTATTTGCAAAAAGGACGTTGTTTTTAATAATATTAAATTTACTACAGTAAAACCTTGTTAATTTGAAATTGCCACTCAAAAGAACATTTCGAATTGCACGGTACCCCGTTTTCGCCAAATGAGATACTGCAGCTGTCATTGTAACCTCATCGGGTGACATTTCCGCGACAAGATATGCGAGTCCCGGTGTGTACACGTCAAATGACCGCGTCATTGTCTCCGAAACATGAGCGTAGATGTTGATGCGGCATGCCGCGCGGAATGTTTCGCGATTTGTCCCCTACTGAATACATGGCTTAAAGGGAGTAAAAAAGTGGTCATCCTATATGGCGGGGTTAGCGGGCGCGCTCATCTCGACCTAATCACCATCAGCTATTCCTGGCCGCGTGGTAAACCGGGCGATTACGTCCGTTAAACAAGAAGAAACCCCTTCTCCGCCATGCGACAGTCTTGATACACTCTCCGTTACATATTTGCGAGCGTAATACTCGTGTCTTGCGCAACACTTTCACTCGCGGCGTTTTTTCTTGCGGAACGACCAAAATGACGAAACGTGACATTAGTGGACGTCGACCATTAACCGCGGTGGCGGCTGAAGATTCGCCGCCACGTGTCTCGGATGTCACCGTGACAGCTGACGCGATCGCCATCTTTGGGCGTTAACGCGAAGTTTAATTTCGATGAAATATTATTTACCAAAGGTCAGAACAGTCAGGCAAATTAAATTTCCCGCACAGGTGTTTAATTTAAAAGGGTGTTACATTAGTTAAACATTTCTACGGGAGAATTAATACATTTATTTGAGAAGAACTTTACAATGATTGGGCTTCCGCTAGTTCTTACTACTAGGTATTATAACCTTAAATCTTTTGTTTCTAAATTAAAATAAACACTCCTTGTTTCGAAGGGATCTTTATGATGTTAAAATAAACAATTTAGTGAGTTCATTGACCTGGCTAAAGGGTAAAGATTCACCTCTTTGTTCATATGAAATCCTCCAACCTAGAGACTAATGTAAACAATAATTTCATTGACCCGAATGGCTCACCTAAACAAAATAAGTAATTGAATCGATATTCTAGTTTAAATAAACGCCAAAATATTATAATGGTAGCGGAGATATAACAGGCATGCCGGCACTTGAGTTTTGACCTGATTTTTGGCACATTCTAGGAGTGAACTGTTTCGCGAAACCTTCGCCATATGTGCACAGCGACAACCTAGTATTTTTTGCATGCTATCCTCGTTGCTCAATGTTTCTTGAAGAGGCATTTATCCATGGTATGTTAAAAGCCGCGTCGCCTGCGCCATGTATCTAGAATGCCTGTCTTAATGTACACTATATGGACTTTTACGTTACTTAATAATAATAGTGGATTATTTATATAGCGCCATTTTTGTAAAAATTTCACCTCAAGGGCGCTTTAACACAAAAAACTCTTACATACTAAAATCATAGAATGACAAAATGAAAAAAAATGAAAAAGAAAAGAGAAAGCTCAAAACATAATATAGTAAAAAAAACAACGAATATTAGAAAGGTTCTGGGAAAGATTTTGTAAACAAGTGCGTTTTAAGTCTTTTCTTAAATAAAGTCTCTGAATCCATGCTTCTTATCAGGGAGGGCAAAGAGTTCCGCGCTTTGGGGCCCGCCACCGCAAATGCCCGTTCGCTGAACCTAGTTTTCTAGAACTGACTTGCCGGTTCCACAATCCTTCCCACCGCTGAAGTAGACGCTGACCTAAGAGTCTGACGTCTCCCATTTATGTTGTCTGGAATACAGAGCTCCTGAAGATACAGAGGCGCCATGTTATGAGTTGCCTAGCTAAAGCTATTTTTCAATTTTTCTTATAGATATATTCTAAATAACTACCGTGAAGAAACCTTTCCTCTTTCCACTCTCCAACCTTCTACTTTACTACAACAGCATATCTCGTCAGCAGTTTGAAGTTTTATTTACATAAAGACACTTTATGTTATAGCTCGATAACTACAAAAGATTTTCCTTTGAAACTTGGGTTAACCTTTCAAACCTCAAATATATTCAGCGCAGTACAACGACGTTTTTACACATGCTGCATTGTTCTACGATCGCAAATCAGAAGAAGCCGTTGTAACGACGATTAAGTTAATGAGAAAAAATACAATTTTTATGTACCATTAGATGGCTTCTTTTTTTCACCTTTTAACGATCCAAAAAGGTCAATATGAATTTTTTGCACATCCGTCGTTGTTCTACGATCGTGACGATCTGTCTTTTTTAATTTCATATTTTGTATATTCTGTAAAAGTCCAAAGGGCGTTAAATAAACAAATAAATAAACTCTCGGAAGAAGAGGCAGCATGACAGGCGCCGCTCCATCTGGGTCACCCGAAAAGATAACGAGCTCCGCGACCTCGCCCCCGGCTTCCTGCGGCTCGGATCACCGTTGACGTTCGACCCGCGCGCTGTCGGTTGGGCGGCATCACCTGTTCACTCAGCCTTGTGCTGTGAGTCACGACAGGTGTACTGTTACCGAGCCTCAAAGTGACACCTGAAAGCGAGGCTGCGACCGCAGTCGGCACCGTATAAACGGATCAGCGATCGACGCGTGTACAGATATTTGCCAATTTTTAATATCAAACATAACTTCGTTGTCCGTCCGTCTATCTGTCTGTCCGCCCGTAACTTTATGTAACTTCATTGTTAAATCAAACACGGCCGGAGACGTGGCTTGAACCCTGGGCCAGCAAACCCGAATCGGCTTCATGGTCCGCTCAGGTCTAAAATAATACTTTTCACTGACAACAGTGGAAATATTAAAAAAAAATGTTCAAATATATTTTGATAAAAGTCGATTTTTGTAAATGTCTATACATCCGATTTTAATTTTTGTTACATGTATCCTGATGAAATGACCGCTGGCCCCGAAACGTGCTGATTATTTAATAAATGGTGGTTTTATACAAAATGTTTTCTTTTTATTGAATTTTTTTATATTTATTTAGAGAAACAGGAATGAAATGGATAAACAACAAACAAATAATTAATTTAAAGTATATGAAAATGGGGCCAAAAAGTGATTTAATAAAGTTTGAAGAATTTAAAATCATTCTAGTAATTTGCGTGTATTTGATAGATATTTCAAGACGCAGT
The DNA here is from genome assembly GCA_016648135.1 of Agrypnia vestita. Lineage (NCBI taxonomy): Eukaryota > Metazoa > Arthropoda > Insecta > Trichoptera > Phryganeidae > Agrypnia > Agrypnia vestita. The sequence goes on from JADDOH010024866.1 coordinate 60,961, forward strand.
AATTTTTTATAACGTGTGTAAAAATGAAATCTGTCAGTTATGATACGTTACGTAGGTGAGATTACAATGTTTTGTTTCGGCAAACCTCTCATGTTTCGTCTACTTTCTTAAATTTGTTATTGAAACTTACAATTCGTACGTTATTGACATTTACATCGGGTACTAGCTGTAACCCGTCAAAAATGACGGTACTTTTACATGCCGGTTCCTAAAGAATAAGTATTCACTTATTTATAGCCGACACCAATGAAATAGTAATAACGACATTTATCAAAATATATTTGAACATTTTTTTATAGATATTTCCCCTGTCGGCAGTTTAAAGTACATGAGCTGGGCGGAACATGAATGATTCACGTCTGTGCTAATCCTAGTACCTACATAGTACATATAATATAGGCGGTAGCAACATGCGTTAAGCGGCCGATTCGGGTTTGCTGGCCCGGGGTCCAAACCACATCTCTGGCCGTTTAATTTGTTTTTTTAGCCGTTAATTCGAAGTTACACGTTACGGACAGACATACAGACAGATAGATGGACAGATAGTTGATTAATTTTTTTTATTTATTTATTCTATGTTATTTATTACATAGAAAGAGGTAAAGGTAGTTGCTTACCCAGACTAGTCTGTTCTAAAGCAATTAACTACCTGTACTGTTGAAATTTAGTTAAAAGTGAGTGTATAATAAGTGTGTAATACTTATAAAATGCTCTAAATTACAAATTCACATCACATAGAGAAAAAATCTAATCATATTTACAGAAGGTATTTGAATTATAATAGTCACAAAAAAGTTTTGCAATGGAATCTACGCTGTCACATTGCTTTCGTTTTGAAGTCTACCTACGTTTAGTGATCACTTTGTTAGCTTCCGCTTAAAGAAATCTTTCACTTTTAACCCTTCAATGTCAGACGGCAATGTGTCGTAGATTCGTGGAGCACGGAACATGAAAAAGCGTTGGCCAGATTAAGGTAAATTATAGTAATCTAGGCGGTGAATAATAGAGCACCCCTAATTAATAACCAAATTAATTTTCCATATAGCCCTTTGTTCAATTTAATGTTCACAAAAGATGGGGTAACACCCACTTTAGACTCCGCCCCCTCTCACTCTCTTTCGGTAGATCCCTGATGGTTCATTAGGCTAATCAGTGCATGTTTGTCCCTGACGAGACTAACACGCATGTGATCAATTATTGGTGGAAGTGTAACAATGTTGAGGTGTAGTGTTGTGAATGTAGTGGTGTAGTGTTGGTCCTGACGAAGAGACGGGTGCGTCTCGAAACCGGTAGACCTAAAATCTGGTAGCAGTTTTTACAAAGTTAACTAACAATCTGTTATAGTAATCTATCGCTGACCGCAGTGAGGCTGGTGACGCAAGAGGCGCGTGATGTAGTCCGGCTCCAGCAGCAGCGTGACTTTCTCCGCGCGCGGTGGTCGGGTCGCCTGAGGCCGCGCGGATTTATGGTGACGTTTCTAAAACGCACGTCAAAAGCAAACTACTCGCACACGCTGAAAAGTGTCGCGGGCCAGCGATGGCGAACCTTTCTACACGTTCAAATCCAAAAAAAAAATATTAACATTTTAAATGTATGTAAAGAAAGAGGAAGAAAATTAGACATTCTAGAAAATATAGAAATTAATCTAAATAATTTTAATGCACTAAACCACCTATGACATCCCCCCTCCTATCCATACTAGCCCCGCCCAGCAACCACTTTTCGCATTCCCCTCTCCCTCTCCCGACCACCCCGTCCCATGTAGTAGATAAAATGTCTTTTAGTCTTAAGAGTTAGTATATTACTGAAGATGATGCAGTAAGTAACTTCCACAAAGTTAATCACGAAAATATCGAAATATTAATATTTTACGCTTCGGTGGTGCGACATGATTTTTTTCGCTAACACTTATCTTTTCCTCTCAATGTTCCCGTTACAGCTATCTTTACATCCTCCGACTCATTTTGTCAATAACTCATCAATTATTTGTGATTGCACCTGTACATGTTTATAAACTTAATTGTAATTATTGTTATTGTAAAAAGAAATTTTGAAACTAGAGTTGAAGAACACATCAAAGCTTTAACTAGCAATGTTGAGTCGGATTTTGCAAAACATTTAATAGAATACAGGTTTAAATTTTTTACATATTAGTTATAAGATCCCACAAATAAATTATCTAGAGATACTCGCAATTGGGAAGAGTGTTAATATTAATTCAAATATAATAAATAACCAGACTAAATTTGTGCACAACCCTCTATTGAATATTTTTCCATTTAAGATTCCATCCCCTTCACATGACATTCCATAATTAACAGCTCCGACCCCCCCCCCTCCCCTCGCCAAAAGTTTTATACGTAAATAATTTGTATAAAGAAAAGGTAATATAATAAGGACAAAAAGTAACCCATAAAAACCAAGTTTTTACTATACTCCCTCTCTTTGTAAAATATAACAATAATTAAAGACGAATAAAAACATATAACATAACACTAAACTTACAGTAATTTAATACATTTCTAAAATGCCAGATGTTTTAAGATGTCAAGATTTTGATAGATTCAATTATCATCAATATCGTACCTTATGAATTTCCAGCGTCAAATGACTTAGTCAGAATCAGATTTGAGTAATGTAGAATTTTTCAAAACTAAGCAGAAATCTAAAATAAATAAATTATTATTTGATTTTTTGCCAAAAAATCCAATTTTGCTGTCATCCGTGAACCAATTGTTTTGTAAATTTTCGAAATTCGTTGTGATGTACCTATTATACCGACGGAGTAATTCAAATTTAGAAAATATTCCGCGACGTTGCTAATCAAACTTTTCTAATGATTCGAATTTGAAAAAACCAATAAAAATTCTAAAAATCCGAATTATACTATAATTATTAAATTTTTTTAACGAAAATTTGATAGGTCTTCTTGATCGTCGCTATGAGTCTGCGTGCAAAGTTTCAGCTCGATTGGATCACGGGAAAAGTGTCAAAAATCGATCCAAAGTTTTTGTTGAGGGCAAGCAAGCAGACGCCACGAGTTAATATAAAGGGAGTAATAACATATAATATCATAATAAAAAGGCTAAATCAACTACAATCAAATAAAATACTAGCGACATCTAGTAACAGCAAAAAATTCTGATATATTCTGGACTGCCACCGCTTGTTGTCCACCACACGATGGTTATTCGTGACATCATTACTTGACATGGCAGCTACACTGTGATGTGACACGAATATATATATTTTTTTATTGAAACCAACTTCGCTCTATGCCCGAGTTGTATTTTTATCGCGAGTATTTTTAGTACGTCTGTGATAAAAATATAACTCAGTTAGGTGTGTGTAATACTAATTAAAAAAGAATCTTGAATTCTGAGAAAAACTCGTAAACGACACATTCTTACAAAAAAAATGACCCGTTGCTCCACTCAAATATTTTCATAATTTCTGTATTTAGGTTAGATTAAAAATTACACCTGGTGATGAGAGGGACTGCTCCTCTCGAAACTGTCTACTGTGTTGTATATACCAGAAGTATACTTCAATTGTTCAACTTAATTGCATGGTTGGTTGCAAGAAATTGCTGACTGACCCGCCATTGTAATAAAATACAAAAAGTGAATGAATTAATAAGCGCATCCTTTTTCCTCAACATGTCTAACTTCTGGTTTACCTAAATCCACAGCTGATTCAGGGTCTTTCCAGCTATGTAGATGCGTTGCATCTTTTTCACCCACAAAGCCTTCTTTTTTTTTTAATTTAATTTATAGTACAAGTACAGTTCTTATATATTGTACATATTAGATTAAACATTTTTTTTTAAATACTTGGTAGTCAGTAAAGAGAAGCTCTTGAGTCTGACGAGGGAGCCACAGTTCTTATTCCTTATAATGTACAGGTACATAGTATATACAAGTTATATATTAATACAGTAAAACAGGTAAATTGATAATGAAAGTATTGGAGTTATTTTGAAAAAAGCTATAGGTTTTTTTATATAGCTTTTAAAGCTATAGATTTGTGAATTTAAGTTTGATTTTAGGAAAATTTAAATTTTTTTGATTTGCTCTGAGAGGTTACTGAAGCATCGTATCTCGAATCTCGATAGGTTATTTATTATAGTAATTAATGGCTTTATAAGTATAGTGACGCTGCATATGGGTTGTTTTATATTTAGGCATTATAAATTGGTTTCCATTTCTCAAAAGTTTGAAATATTCCTGGTTTTCTGTAAGGCTTTTTTCTTTACATATTTTTAATATGGAAATTTGCTTGAAAATATCATCTATTTGGTACTGGAAACAACTTAAAGAGATCTTTTGTTGGAAACATAGATTTTTTTTCAGTATTACTTTAATGATAATCCTTTGTGATATTTTTGCTGAGTTTTTATTTTTCTTATAACCACCTCCCCATCCGGTAACACCGTATATGTGCTTAAAATATTTCTGTATCTAACGAATATGCGGTATATTTTTTATTTACACATACCTAAATGTATAAATCGAAAACACCCCAGTGCTCGCAACATCGTTGAATGAAATCAACGCACAAAAGAGAAAACAACTTATCCGTTTTTATGCGCGACGTTATGAAAGACGGTTTGTTCAAACAATAATTGTCGGTCTGTTCAGCCATCAAAACAAAGTGGAAACAATGCCATCGCGTCTGTCAAAGTCCAGCGGGCCACTTCCGTCGAGCTGGTGGCTGGCGTCGCTCGGCGGCCCCCAGTGACGCAGCTGATGATGACGTAAATAACTTCTCCATCTTCCAGGAATGCTCGATGCTGAACCTCGTAGTCCCTGACGTGTCCAACACTCGCTGAAGTACAGACGGCAGCGTTTAAAGAGAAGCCTGATAACTCCTTTATTTATTTGTGCTTTAGAGGTTCTTGAAATTAATTGAGCTATTAAAAAACTAACCCATAAAAACCAAGTTTTTATTATACTCCCTTTCTCATTTATTAGTGGAAACAGGTTCGGCGCTTAACCTACGCGCTGGGCTCGAGTCGGGCGACGCTACGAAATTACTTAACCTACGCTACGATAAAGAAATTCGAAAAATCCAAAATTATTATTTTATCAGTTTTCGTGTCTACCGGATGCGCCGAAATATTTTCGTACAACTTACTCAGATTATGAAAAAACCATCAAAAATTAGAAAAATCCAAAATTATATTATAATTATTATTTTTTTAACGAAAATTTGTTTGATCATCTTTTTTGATCGTCGCCACGAGTCTGCTTGCAAAGTTTCAGCTCTATTGGATCACGGGAAAAGGGTTATAAATCGATCCCAAGTTTTTTCGTAAAGCAATCAAGCAAACAGACGCTACGAGTTAAAAGAAAGGTAGTAAAAATGGAAATAACCTCATAAATGTTTAAATTCCTGCATCGTCTCTATACATAATATTGTTCGGCCATACTGTTTTTATTGTCAGTTCTAATGTTGTCAGAGGACGATGTGTGTCTTCATTGAAAGCGCTTAGGCTTAAATATTATTATAATTAATAGAAATAAACTTTGTTTTCACCACTTTGTATTGAAAATATCAACAAGTTTCAGCGCCCATGTCCCCTTCGTCAGGACACAATTTGAAACTTGTTGATATTTTCAATACAAAAGTGGTGAAAACAAAGTTTATTACTCCCTTTATATTAACTCGTGGCGTCTGCTTGCTTGCCGGCTTGCCGTCAATAAAAACTTTTGATCGATTTTTGACCATTTTCCCGTGATCCAATCGAGCTGAAACTTGGCAATAGACTCGTGGCGACGATCAAGAAAAGCTATCAAATTTTCGTTAAAAAAATTAATAATTATAGTATAATTTCGGATTTTTAGAAATTTTATTGGTTTTTTCAAATTGGAATCATTAGAAAAGTTTGAAGGCAACGGCGGCCCGATAACGTCGCGGAATTTTTTCTAAATTTGAATTACTCCGTCGATATACATAATAGGTACTTCACTACGAATGTCGAAAATCTAAATTGACTGACAAATTTTTTTAGAATTTAATCTTCAAAGCATGAAGTTTCTTATGTGACATTTTAGAAATATATTAAATTCCTGTAAGTTTAGTATTATGTTATTTGTCTTTAATTGTTGTTATATTTTACAAAGAAAGGGAGTATAATAAAAACTTTGTTTTTATGGGTTACTTTTTTTTACTATTTATATTAATAATGTCAGCACAAAATTATTTTGCTGTTTTTGAAGAAGAAGTTAAATACTATTTCTCATACAATAGTTTAAAGAACTTCAACATTTTAAATAAAACAACGCTAAATTTAATTTTCATTTGTTTAGCTTATCCTTCTTATAGGAGACCGTCTCCTTGCTAGTTTTCCCTCAACTGTCCCTGCGCTCTCAATGCACTAATTTTTTTCTGACATACCCAATCTTTTTATTTTAATAGACATACGTACACGAAATACGTGTCACATCAATATATTCTTGATATTTTTAAACCAAGTTAAATGCCTGTGCCATGAAAAATAGGACCAACTTGCTGGTCTGGAGTAATGAGGCTTGAACCCGCGATCACTGGGTCACTAGGCAAGTGTCTACTACTAAGGCAACTACCAAACCTTCAAGTATGTCACTTTTATCAGGGATGTTATGGATATGAAATTTCGGATCTGGATACGGAAACGGATATAGGAACAATATTATACCGGTTTCGGATACGGTTAGGGATACGAAATTATTTCGGATTATCCGCTAGTTTCGGATAATTTCGGTTACGGATATTAGAATTTTAAAATTATAAAAGTAAAATACAAAAAGCAAGATTTGACTTTCATTTCTAGTCTATATTATCATTTGTTTTTACAATCAGTCAAATAAATAACTATTATAAAAGCCACTTTAAGTGTTATGTAGATACCTATGAAGGTATGTACTTAAAAATACAAAAACAAAATTATAATAAACAAAAATAATATTAGTAACTTCTATTAATATTATTCAATATTTTTATAGAAATTATTACAATTTGCAAAAATACAGTAATTTATAATAAATTAGTCTTCATAGGCATTGCTTGAGTATTAAAGATAAAGAGTAAAATCTAAAATTGTAATAAAATCTTGGTACACTTTTGCTGTAATCTAAGTACCTATATAATAACAAAAACAGTTCTTAATGAATTTTGTAAGTAATGAAACCATTACAAAATGTTTATTAATAAACTTTAACCTTAATTGTAGTTTTAATAGTCATTTAGATTTAGAATCCGCCTTTGTCCGATACTTTTATATCGGTTTCGGTTACGGTTACGGATATATTTTTATTTCGGATATCCGATAGTTTCGGTTACGGTTACGGAGCTCCATAACATCCCTGAATTTTATGCGGTATTACCATTAAATTTATTTAATATATTATATATACTATAATTTATTAATGTAATGAATTGACAATAGTCCATACGAGCCAATCCATTTCAAGTGGTCCAGCACTGGTTGCTTGACATCTTAGAAAATAATCACATTTTGCCGGTGCGTATCATTACGTTCTGGTAGTTCAAATTTGTTTTTTTTTACTTTTATTGTATCCGGTTCGAAAAATCCTCTCTGTCTACCCCTACGGGGAAACGGAGTGATGGTTAGTCCATGTCCTTCAAAACGAATAGCTTGAAAACCGTTTTAAGATTAGTTATAATTACATCTAGTGATGAGATACACAGCCCCACTACAGTAGTGACAAAATAACTCGACGTGTACGTAGTCCATTGTTTAGTTCGGTGAAAAGAAAATTAAAAAATACAAAACTCGATTAAATCCGAGCGTAGTGCGTCCACTGAGCGTAAAATGTTCAGAGTACGTTTACGATCAAACTGCAGTTCGTTGAAAGCGCGTTGATTCTGATTTGTATTTTTGTCAGTAGACCCGCAGAGCGAGGGGGCGGCCATAAACCACGCTTTATGTGGACCACTTTACCGTGGCATGTATGTACACACAGTCAGCATAGCACACAGGCTCCTTTGAGCGGAACGGCTCGTTTCGTCCATCGAGCCGCCCTGCACCTCTGCACCAGGGTTGCCAACTTTTACCAGAAGAAATAGTCTGAAATAGAGTCTATCTGATACACTCCATTTCAGACTAGTTGGTGGACCTCTGTAGCCCGATGAGGGCAGACCCACCGCTTACCCAGGACCGTTTTATAAGCGAAAGCTCCTATATCGGTCCCACTCATTCGCCGCCAGGTTGGCATTTTTTAACGCTAAAGGCAGCCGTGCAACCCAGCACTGCAAAGCAGAATTGGGCCGCACGGCTGCCATCCAAAATTTTGCCCTCATTGTCCCGTCAGTTCACTTCTTTATTATTTAAAAAATATACATAAACCTCTAAAATATTTCAATACAGAAAGTAATATTTCAATACGTTAACACAATCTATAAGCATATACAAAACACTTAGTGTATAATAACAGTATAAAGGTATTTATTTATTTATTTCAACGGTTACAAAACCTATTACAGTAATTTGATGTTGTACTAATTACCTTATAATATAAAATGAGAGTAAGTAAAAGTAAGCATAAGATAATAAAGATAAAATATGTAGAATACAGAGTTAATATAAAATAACATAATAATGTTAAAAGTAAGCATAAAATAACAGAGATAAAAAAAAATAATTACAGAGTAAATATACAATAACAAAAGTATTAAGAAGAAGTAATATATATTCGATAGTATAAAAAAGTTAACAAATGAGAATTAATTACAATTTATGAAATTATGTAGCAACAGAGTTAGAAACTAAAATGGACTGCCTTATTTCTCTAAGAAGTAATTTTATGTTACACAAAATTGAGCTTAGCGAAGTGGCAAGAGAGATGGGAAACGGCTACCACCGGGAGATGGACATACTCCTTTCTCCCGGTTGTCGGCGTCAGAGAGAAAGATCAGGGGGTCCCCCGACTTGCAGATGATATCGGGTCATGGGGAATTCAGAAGCAAGCTCCACTACAGCCCAGACAATATCACTGGAAGACGGCTCACACTGCGGTCAGCTAAATCGGAGGCACTCTGCAGGCTGGTAGCACCGAGGAGACCTGGAGCCACCAAGTTTGCGGAGCGTGCTTTCAGCTTTGCGGGCCCAGCTGTGTGGAATCGGCTGCCTCCAGTGCTGCGAACTATGGAGAACCAGGAACGCTTCAAGAAGAGCCTAAAAACTCATTTATTCGCGATGTCGCACCTGTAAAGCGCCCTTGAAGCGTCTTTTACGCAAAAATGGCGCTATATAAATTAACATAAACATAAAGGAGGTTAATAAAGAGTACCGAATTATAAAAAAGAGTATAATTTGTTTTAAATTTTCGAAAATGTATTTTTTGCTACTTTTTGCAACACATAACAATAAATTTTTCATTGTTTTTAAAATAATTGTACGACTCCAAACATTCTAACTCAAAGTTCTCTTTTCCTTGCGACAAAATAAACGTAACCTCAAAACAGCTTGTGACATTAACAGAACAGATTGACACTAGTGGCTGCTTCAGAAACGTGCGAGTGTGGCTTGCGGAGTAGGGATTCCTAACCTGGGAATACCAACATATTAAAAGTTAATAGTAGACTTTTTTGGTTACGATAATAGGTGTGCGTCATATGTGCGTGACTGGCACTAGTATAGTATACGTTGTGTGAAAAAGAGTATTTTGGCGTCTCTATTAGTGTTATAGATTCTAGAGTACGCTTACATGATATAGAGTACAACCTTGGCTTTATCATTGGCTTTACCCAACCGAGTTTCTCCAGGGTATGCTTGGCTACAATAGTCTAGAGACTAGAAGCAATGTGTATTTGATTACACATTTTTATCCATTGTTGCGCGGTATGATCGATAATCCTGAAATTATGCAGAGCATTGGTTTGTATGTTCCTGATAATTACATTAGACATCGTCAGCATAGATTGTTTCACATTCCAATATACGGGACCAACCTGCCGATGGTTATGCCTGTTGGAAGAGCCACAGCTATGCTGAACAAAATCGCTCTGGGTATTGATATATTCCATGTGTCTGAGGGGGTTTTCCGAAGCGGGATTCTCCTACACCTTTGACCAGATTTTATGTTATTTTTAATTTATTATTTTATTTTGATATATACTTCCTAATATGTATGCCTTAAACATTTTGTTTGTAATGTACATATTATCAATAAATAAATTGAAAATTGAAAATTGAAATTGAAACCCTACTCCGCACCCCGGGCAGGTAATCAGGCAGCCTCTTTTGTCCGGACAGTACGGTATTTAACTTGGTGCCGCAGATCGCTTTGTTCGCTGTAATTTATTCCGCTCGTATCCGGATATTATCGGGCCGAGGGCTCTCCCCGCAAGATTACTTTTGTACGTCTCACAGTCGATATAAACTGTTCCGGGTCTGTCATTCATAAAAAGACATCACGGCATTTATACTACACTAGCTGCAACCCATCAAAAATGGCTGTACCTTTACGTGCCGGTTCCTAAAAAATAAATAAAATGAAAATATATCCCGGTGTCGGGAACCGAACGCAAGCCTGCTGGGTGATAGCCAGGTATCTTGGCCAGTACACCATATCGCAGATGTTACTGGTATCGAAAAAAATATTTATAAAGTTAGTGTACCTAAAGGAAAAATATTTTAGAAAATATATTGCTCCCCATAATCTAAGATCATATATTGACGGCAGTGTACGAGCCCGCTGTAGCAAAATGGTAACGCACCTTTCCCAGATAGATAGGAGATTCGTTGTAGCCAAATAATTTTTCTTTGATTTGATTTTTCTGTATGTCTTTTCGTGTATATCTTTTTCATCTTAAAACGGTCCTCGTGGCTCCGTTTTGAATTATTTACTCAGTTTAATTTCCCCAAAATAATATTGTTAAACAGTTACTGACACGCTGAGTGACAATGAAATTATATACTGGTTGCGAAGTTTTTAGGTTAGGTTTCTTTCTTATGCTACATTATTTACTTAAGAAAATCTTTTTTTGCCATTTTCTTCGTAATAATTAAATTATGTTTGTCGATTTTCAGTTTGTTGTTGGTCTGACAACAATCTCAGGCGGAAATAACAGCGATTTGCAGTTATACCGGAAGAAACTAAGCGACTTAAATATTATACCTGTTAAATTGTCATTTTATTTTCACTCAAAACTCGCTGTCCTCTGTGGAACGTGATTATGGTTGTTTGTACATTTCGCTGGTGGACGCTATCTGTCCATCGGCGATCGCCTTCACGCCCACGCTGGCCACCTCACGACTGTAATTATAACTAGTATCAGCTAGCTGACGTTGCAGAATACTGATGTTGTGTAGCGAAGGGAAAAACTACATTTCAAAATGAAGACTACAATACACACACGTTCACCAGTTTGAAGACTACAAAGTGTATACTACAATTGTAGTAAAAACTACTTGAAGTGAAGTAATTTTTGTACTACGAAATGAAGTGAAGTAATGAAGTAATTGTAATCAAAATTGTAGCAGTAGTGAAGTAAGTATTTTTTTCCCAAATAAAAATTTGGCGAGCTAAAAAAAAAAAATTTCAAACCATGGGGGGGGGGGTTGTTACAGTTTCCAGAGGTTTCTTCGTTTAGCTACATGAACTTCCCAAAAATTTCACGTAAAAAATGCACTATTTAAAGCATGTTTCTCATACTTTCGATAAGATAACTTTGAAGTGTATGTACTTTGTAGTGTTCGCTTTGAAATGAAGTGTACTATTTGAAGTTTATACTTTCAACAACTTTGGTGTTTGTAGTGTGCACTGCACTTCAAAACGTGCGAAGTGTGCGCTTCAATGTAGTGTATTACTACATTGTAGTAGTGAGTACAGAGCGGACCCATCACTAATGTTGTGTTTCCCTTTGTCCGCAGATCGGAAGGTCGCCGCACAGAGGAAGTAGCGGCGCACCGATGGGGAGGTGCTGAGGTGACTTGCTTTTTCTGACGACTTTCACATTTTCGGTGTTTGTTTTGCAAACGGCGAGTTGGCACTCTATCGTACCCTAGTGTTCGCGTTGTGGGTCAGCGCCGTGAGCACCATTAAGCCATGTATTCACTAGGGGACAAATAGTGCAGCATTCCGCGCGGCATGTCGCATGAACATCTACGTTCATGTTTCGGGGACAATGACGCGGTCATTTGACGTGTACACACCGGGACTCGCATATCTTGTCGCGGAAATGTCACCCGATGAAAACGGGATTCCGCGCAATTCGAAATGTTTTTTTGGGTCGCAATTTCAAATTACTTTTTGCAAATAAGGTTTTACTGTAGTAAATTGAATATTATTAAAACAAGGTCCTTTTTGCAAATAATTATGGTTTTCCACACGTCGCGGAAATGTCGCCCTATGAGGTTATGATGACAGCTGCGTATCCGTTTATGTTATCGAGTTTATCGAAACGTAAGAGGAGAAAAAGGTGGTGGATGCGAAATTATTTACTGCAAAGAGAAAGAAGGACGGATATTCTATGCGATCTTCGATCGATACAGTTCGATGAGTTCAAGAACAATTTGGTTTCCCCACATTGTCATCTTGACAGATACGGCGCATGCGTATTCACTTGTAAACATACCACGCGGTACTGACGCTCCGCGTAATGTCGCAGTGAGCTCGCTTGGGTACCGTGCGCATGGCAACGTTGCCACGACATGTAGAAATTCCGCGCTATGTTGTGCGCGACGTCGCAACGTCACGTAGACTCTATGCCGCGCGTGCTGTTGAGGGACAATTTGTCCCCTAGTGAATACATGGCTTTATTGAAGTACGGCGATTTGGAGTAGATGTCGGGTTTTTTCTACAATAGCACTATTGTCAAAAAAAAAATCCCAAAAGGAGGATTAAGTGAAATATTTAATAGCTCGAAGAGTTTACTTAATGTACATTACTTATTTTTACTTCCTTTCTTTTAACTCGTAGCGTCTGCTTGTCTACTTGTCGTCTTGTCTGCTTATCTAACAATAAAATTTGGATCGATTTTTAACCGTTTTCCCGTGATCCAATCGAGCTGAAACTTTGCAAGCAGACTCGTAGCGACGATCAAGAAGATCTATCAAATTTTCGTTAAAAAAAATTAATAATTACAGTATAATTTCGGATTTTTAGAAATTTTTATGTTTTTTTCAAATTGGAATCATTACCAAAGTTTGATTACTAGCAACGGCGGCCCGATAACGTCGCGGAATATTTTATAAATTCGAATTACTCCGTCGGTATACACAATAGGTACTTCACTACGGATGTCAAAAATCTAAATTGACTGACAAATGTTTTTAGAATTTAATCTTCAAAGCATGAAGTGTCTTATCAAAGCTCAAAACATCTGACATTTTAGAAATATATTAAATTACTGTAAGTTTAGTGTTATGTTATATGTTTTAATTCAATTTAATTTAATTGTTATTATATTTTACAAAGAAAGGGAGTATAATAGAAATTTGGTTTTTATGGGTTACCTTTTTATACAAATTGGCTAACGGTTTCGACTCGCCCACCTTTTTAAACTAAATAATTCTATAATTAAAAATTTACTGTAAAACAATTACCTATATTGCAAACAGATGGAAAAAAAGACTATCCACACTGCACAGTATGTATGTAGAAATGACCTCTAGAAATTTTTAAAACTAGAACTAGAGAGCTTGCACTCTGTTTGCGAAATAATAATAATTCAGAATTCGTAATTAATAATTAATATTAATAATTATTCAGAATTTTTTTAAAAATATTTCTGAATTATTTTTTGTAAAACGTTGGACTGTCATTACAATAACTTATATCGAATATGAAAACTTCATTTCCTTTAATACAAGTCAAATGAAATAATGAAAACCTTCGAATTCGTTTTTATCATTTTATTTAAATTGTATTGAAACGAATGAATTTTTCGTAATCGATATAAGTTACTGTAATGATAGTTTTACAAAAAATAAGCAATAAATATTAAAAGAAAATGCAAACTTTGATGTCGCCTATCTCCATAACTATTGATATTAGGTCGTGGTTGCCTGAACATTTTCGACTCGTAATCAAGGCAGGAATATAGTCCTGCGAGGTTATTAATATTTCCAAATAACCCTCTATTTCTGTATATTTCATATCTTCTCCTTACATCCTCTTCTGATGCTCGCTCTTCTCACGTCCGAACCTTTGAACCTGCTCCCTCAGATAGATTGCGAGCATTTAAATCAATCACTTTTAATTTTCCTTATTACATATTTACTTCATCTAAAATTAATTCACCGCATATACGCCTGAGCGACCTCATCTCCATTGCATTCAGTCTACTTTCCTCCTTTGTTCGTTCCCCTCCTGTATACTTTCATATAGTCTGTACTGTACCTTAAACATATAATTTATCTGCATTACACACACATTAACGGCAACTCACGTATACTATTACAACAAGTGGTTTGTGTTGTTATTTACGCGCGCATTGTTGTACGTCCGCTTTGTTTATTTCTTTGTGTTTGTGTTGCTGGGCTTGAAGCTCCAAATTATTGTTTATTATCTTGATTTCGTTTATTATGCAACGTACATGAAATATATTTTTCAACACGTACATTACAATTAAAAAACAGTGCATTTATTTATGACAAAGACCAGTAGAAACAACGTAAAAAAATCACATTGAATCTTCATAAAATAAAAATCAAAGAGAAAACCGGTTATGAAAAAAGAAAAAACAGATTTATTAATAGATATCAATTTCAATTTTTAATATATAAAACAAACACCTAATTAAATTCCAATAATATTAGGTCCTTACATATGAAATTGACGTTTTACCGTACTGGCAAATTTGATCTCAAATATCTTCTCTTTGGTTAGGAATTCCAAATCCAAATTTATACAGCTATTTACTCATGTATTTGTGTTTTGAAAATTATAATTCTTTTGTTTTTTCCTCAATTGTTTTTTTCTTTGCGTCACTCAGTTTACAAAATGAAAAACTTGAAATATCGCGTTATTAACGAGTACGAGTTCCACCGTGGTACCAGTGCTGCAGAAACGGCTCGAAGGATTAATGATGTGTATGGCGACGGTGCCGCAAAAGAAAACACAGTGCGTTTTTGTTCCAACGTTTTCGTTCTGGAAATTTCGACCTGCAGAACAAGCCCCGTGGACGGCCGGAGACCAAAGTTGATAATGAAGAATTGAAGGCTATTGTGGAAGCGGATCCATCGCAAACCACATCCGAGTTAGCTGCAGGCTGCGGTGTTAGTGATAAAACTGTTTTAATCCACTTGAAGCAAATTGGTAAGGTGAAAAAGCTTGAAAGGTGGGTACCTCACGAATTGAGTGAAGCAATCAACAAACGCGCGTTGACTGCTGCGTTGCATTACTCAACCGGCACAATAATGAAGGGAATTTAAATCGAATCATTACTTGTGATGAAAAGTGGATCCTGTACGATAATCGGAAGCGCTCATCGCAATGGCTGAACCCTGCCGAACCAGCCAAACCATGCCCCAAGCGAAAATTGACTCCAAAAAAGTTACTTTTGAGCGTTTGGTGGACTAGTGCTGGTGTCGTTCACTACAGCTTTCTTAAATCTGGCCAGACGATTACGGCAGATGTCTATTGTCAGCAACTGCAAACCATGATGGAAAAGCTAGCTGCTAAACAACCGAGGCTGGTTAATCGCTCTAGGCCACTGCTGCTTCATGATAACGCTAGACCACACACTGCACAACAGACGGCTACCAAATTAGAGGAGCTTCAATTGGAATGTCTAAGACATCCACCGTACTCTCCGGACCTTGCCCCAACAGATTACCATTTTTTTCGAAATTTGGATAACTTCTTGCAAAGGAAAAAATTCAACTCCGATGGGGCAGTCCAAACCGCCTTCAAAGATTTTATCGATTCCCGTCCGAATGGTTTTTTTAGTAAAGGGATCGGTGAACTACCTATGAGATGGCAAAAGTGCATAGATAGCAATGGTACATACTTTGATTAAATAAATATATTATAATAAAAAAAAATCGGCTTTATGTTCCTCCCATACTAAACGCCAATTTCATATGTAAGGACCTAATATATGTCATTCATATTTTCATTTTCGCTAATTACTTTGGGCCGGTAGTTTCGTCAGTGGCGATGATAATAGTGAAGCAAAAAGCATAGAATTTTGCGTTTTCCACCAATCCAACAACCCGTTTTCGTATTAAAAAAAAACTATGCTTTTTGGTTCACTACCAGCGATCAAACAACTGGCATTTAAATTTCAATCAGATATTTCATTTTGAACTTCAAATTTACTTTTTATTAGATTGATTTGTATGTCTTGATTACATTCTAAGCGAAATCCCTCTCTAAACTCGAGCATGGGTTTTCTTAGAGAGATAGCACGTAAAATCTTTATTGTAACAATCCCAATCATAATAATTTCGTTGTCTGTCCGTCCGTCTGTCTGTTTTTTTTTAAATAAATAAATACTTCTTTAGGAACCGGTATGTAAAAGTACCGACGTTTTTGGACGATTACAGCTAGTTTAATACGTTTATCTAATTTAAATATCTTCTTCTTCTTCAACTTTATTTACACTCGAGTCTGATTGTGCAGGAGTTTCCTCTTGTGATGCTGGATTCCAGCTATCTCCATCGCTTCGGGGGTCTCCCTGGTGAGCGTGGTCCATTTGGTACGCCAAGCAGAGCTGTGTGTGATAATCTTGTTGTACTCACTCTCTGTACATGTTGGTATCAGTATCGTCGACGCTGTCGCCTCTATCTGACCACGTCTTGAACCTTTCAACCTTTAACGTAAATAAATTTCTACAATAGAAGAAATTTGGCAGACAAAAGAAAAACAGTGGCATATATAAATTAACGTGTAATCATAAAGATTGCAATGCCACATATATAGGACAAACGGGAAGGTCTTTTTTAACTAGATTCGCAGACATGCGCTGCTATAAAAATAAAAATTTAGAGTCAAAATCTGCGGCCCGATAACGAGCCAAAACCTTTACATATAGAAACAAAAGGTTTTCGGATGAATTTACTCGAGCAACTAGAAATAAATGAATATAAAAAGGATCCAAATATTAAACTTTTAAATAATCAACAAAAAATGATCTTCTCTCCACTTCTCAATATCTTTGAAAAACCCAAAATCAAGGACATGAATTAAAATAATATTTATAAATAACACTTGCAGAAAACGGGGAATTTTGATAATTAAGCATAACGTTAACCGAGGCACCTTTAATGATAAGTGCCCGGAAAAAAACGAACACTAATATAGGGCTTCACCACAAATATCTAATTACTCTAAAGGGGAAGGGGTAACTTAAAATTTTATAAATAACTCGTTTGTGCGTGGTATATCCGCCGTTTGATAATAGCCTTACAAGCCGAAATAGCTGTAACACCTAAAAATAGTTAACCCGTAGAACTTAATAATAATGTTTATCAAAATTTAATTTATTTTTAATTTCGCTAAAAGTTGGTGTTGATTGTTTGAAAAATTTTCAATTTGCATACCGACTTTCCCTCGTATACCAAACCACGCAAGAAGTGCTGCCACCAAAAGAAAAAAAATCAGTGCACCAACTTTTTGTGCACACCTCGCGCTGTTCGAAATCTTCGCAACAATTTTCAGGTGTACAAGATTACACTTTTGCTTCGGCCACATTCATACATCTTCTCATACAAATTCTACGGTTGTTGCGACTTTTAACGAGGCCATCCTCGAACACTTGTTGTATCTGATCGTGCCAGGTCTTTCGCGGACGCCCTCTATTTCTGTTGCCTTCAACACTCGCCTCATATATTTTCTTAACCATCCTTTCCTCGTTCATACGTTCCACATGACCAAACCATCTCAGCACTCCTTTCTTTATTCTATCTACCACGCTACAGCCAGCATTGCGTTCACGTCTAATTTGTTCATTCCTTACTCTATCGACCAAAGATTTTCCACACAAGCGTCTTAGTGTCCGCATCTCTACCGCATTCAGACTACTTTCATTCCTCTTTTGCCAATTCCAGACTTCACTTCCATACATTAGGGTTGGCACTAGAACGCCATTATTAACACTAATTCGCCGATATCTCAGTAACCGCTTAAGGGGGAGGTAAGGTTTTTAACTTTTTTTTTTTGCATTTTATTTTTAATTTTTTAAATGAATGTATAATATCGCAAGAATATTGTGTCAAAATTTCAAGTCAATCGGAGCAAAATTGACGAAATTATGAACATTTGAGCGATGCTCAGACTGATTTTCTATACCTGCTCGGACAGCTGAGAGACGCGCTCACCTGAGGACTACCGGACGTACTTATTGTATTGGAAGAGTTTTGTGTAGACAAGGACAAAAAGATGCTGATGATGAAAGCTCTTTGCTGTGTGAATATGGCATCGACGATCATGTGTAAGTATGAAATAAGTGTTGAGTTTTATTTTGAATTTTACAGTGTGCAAAACTTTAAAGCGTTTTCCCCACATCACACGTTTTCAAAGTCGGTGTCCATCATAACTTCAAAACTACTGCACCGATCCTTTTGAAATTTTGAACACTTTTTCTGTACATAATTTACGAGGTAACGCTGGAGACTTTTTTCAAATTTGTTATTAATTTTTTTTTTTTAATAACAAATTAGTCGATATTTTTCGCAAAAAATCGCGTTTTTCCCTTCAAAGTGTTCCAAAAAATTGAAAATTCAAAAAACCCTCCCAGTGTTACCTGGGAAAATCTATTATCTAACGAATGAACTTTGATTTTTTGATTTCAGATGATTTAGCACCAAGTTGTGATGGACACCGCAATTCTCCTTTTTTCCGAGACACGTCCGAATAATTGCTGCCATTGCCGTATTTTTTAATATTTCGTCTTGAAAATTTTACACGATATTCTTCAAATGTCATACTTTAATGTACCATTGGTTTAAATAAAGAGATTTTAACTGTGTCGTCACAAAAAATTCAGAAAAACATGCCTTTTTTTGTACGAATTAACCTTACCCCCCCCTTAAGGTAGCAATTACCGAATTAGACCCGACAAACTATTATACTTGAAACTCGTATTGTCTTAACACTATCAAAGCTTACGCCATCGTAATTAACCAACTTAATCGCGGTCATTAGTCTCAAAATCACTTCTGTGTTTACTATTGTTTGTTTTAAACACTATTGCACGCGCGTCACGGTGGACTCGCGCTTCGTAAACGTCGGTGGAAGGTTGGTCATCCATCTTACTTCGAGCATTAATTAAATCTAGTTATTTTCATAAGAAAAACTGTATACACATGAATTTTTCATAATCGACGCTAGTTACTGTACTGATAGTTCAACTTTTTGCAAAAATAAGTCAGAAATATTGAAAAAAAAGCAGACTTTGATATTGCATATCTACATAACTATTGATATAGACGTACCACTATAACTAGGCGCGCGAGGGAGGGCGTCGCTGTCGCGTAACAGAAGTTGTCAGGGTGTAAATTTATTACACAATTCGTAATGTACAGAATTTCCGGTGACCGGTGTCGTATTAAATACAGAAATTTGGTCGGGCAGCACTAAAGAAACCATGCAGTAATGGCGGCCGTTCTATCTGTCAAACGTAAGACGGTAATATCTGTCCATTATTCGCTTTTTCAGCTTCGCAAAACTTTAATACTTCATTGGCAATTGTTCTTGCACCATCCCGGACTGTTTAGGATGTTTTGGACATAATAATTCAGTGTATATTGGTAATCAAGATGTCGCAGCTCGCGCTCAAAGACGAGAATGAACTGAATGACAGGGCGAGGGGTTACCGCCGGGTGCGGGCGGGGCGGGTTTTAGTTCAAAATTCGCCGCACGCCAAGTTACTTTTAGACTCATAACATAGGCAGGAATCTACCGGCCATGTTTCTGCTGCTAGCTATGGTACACCCTATATATATATATATATTCAAGTTATTTATTTATATTTTTTTTATTTATGGTTTTTGTGTTTAATTTGTAGAACTCCATATTAATTTATAGCGAAATTTAAAATAAATTTAAAAAAAAATTAATTTGTTTTAAATTTCGCTAAAAATAATATTCAAGTTACTTCTAATTTACTGACTTAACAAAAGTAGACCAACAGTAGTTCAGATAGCGTTCTTTTTTTTGTGGTAAATAATAACATGAATGCTATACATTGTTTTACTATATTCTTATCATCAAACATAATAATTTTGTTGTACGTCTGTCCGTTCGTCTGTCTGTCTGTGGCATGTCCTTAAATTGGTGAAATTTAAACTTTGGATAATTAGAGTGTGGCACGCAATCGGCGCGCGCGGTCACGCAAGGCAAGTCGTTATCATTATTTCCCGTGATTTTTCATACACGGCTAATTATTCTATAAAATGTTACGCAGTTTCGTAACAGTGTCTTGCGATAATCATGTATTACGCGGTTAATCGACTTTTAACTGTGTATATTAATTTATTATTATTTTGACGAGTTACACAATAACCGCATATAATATTGCTGTGTGATGTTATCAGATTTAACTGTTGGCTAGTGCACTGATGATTACCAATCACCGATACATTTTTTTAAATAGAAATGCGAACACGGAATACGTGTCGCATCAATATTCTTACTATTTTCAAAGTAAACTAAACGCTTGTGCTATGAAAATAGGAGTTGCTGGTGTCCTGGAATGAGGGTCCAACCACCGACCAATGCATCACCAGGCGAGCGTCATAACCACTGCATCAACAAGCTTTCCTTGATATCAATACATTCAGATATAAACCTCGAATAATGTTTTTTGTTATAATAACCGGTTGAAATAACGGTTTTGTTTGAAAATTCGTTTTTAATCTGAGCTTTGAGTCATGAAAAATATAACCAGTTTAATGAATAGGTAGGTGAGAGACACAGCCTAGAAATAGGATTGCAGATCTCATTAATGAGACAGGGATGTTTAAGTCTATTTGTTTAAGTATTAAGTAGGTGTGCAGTTTACAAATTACGAATAAATTAACGTTTGTTTACGTTTTAGAGCTTTCTGATTGGTTGAATTCAAACGTCAAAATTGACGGCGTTACAATGTTTTACAATAACTATTAAGATATCGAAATAGCAATGATTGCTATTTTCAGAATACGGCCAGTTTAGTACCGACGCGACGGTGGGTAGTCAAATTGCGAAAAATCAGTTATCAATTATCGACCCAATCAGATACAAATCTCAAATAACGGTTAGTCATTAACCGGTTAAAATACCATGATTAAGGCCCGGTTGCGCCGTCTAAAGTAAAGGTAAAAAAAGTTACTCGAGTAACTTTTTTTTTGTACTAAAACGGGTTGCGCCATCTATGGTAAAAATATTTAAACACGCCGAAGTGCATACATGAGTAACTTTTTTTTACTCTCCAAGATAGGTGGGTAAAGGTAAAAACGTTGGTAAAAAAATGGCTGTCCTCTCACAGCTGATTTGAAAATGTGACATTTGTTCGTATAGGTACTTGTCATTTGAATTTTGTCGCTGTCATTTTCGTATTGAAATTTTGTAAACATTAAAATGAATCTTTTAATTTCGCGTTATTTTAGCGATGGTTTGACGTTTGTTTGGTTTGTTTCATAGAATAAAGTGGTTTGTTTGAACTGGTTTTGAACGGCAAAAGTGGTGAAAAACTGAAATAAATCAAATTCCATAGACAAATGCGATATTTGAGGTTTATTCCGCTTGGCACCCTATTAGCCTTATTATTGGTTTGACAGCGGTAAAAAAGACGTTTGTGCAACCCGAAATCGAGTATACTGAGCTGAGGGTAAGAAAAGTTACTCGGGTCAATGTTACTCGAACCAAATTTACTTGTGCTGGCGCAACCGAGCCTAAGTGAACGTCAATAGGTTCGCAATTTTTCTGAGGGGATTATGTAAAAACTTTCCATCCTTTTGTTGTATGTACCGAGCGAACCGCTTAGGCTTCGTCGATATACTTCAGAGATTTAAGAAACTTTTTTGTCGAGAGCATCGCGTGTAGTAGGGGAGGGTGGGGCGTGTTGTGACAGGGGCAGATTGTGACAAGGCGTTTAAAATTCGTGCCATTTGACTTAGCGTTACCCGCATAGATTCATTTCATGTGAACTCCGTAGCGTCAGTTGTTATCAAAATATTGGAGCCGTGCGGTTGATTTCATTAAAGTTAAATGATAAAGTTTGATTTTGAGGTACTAAACTAACTTTTTCTGCACTGATTCCAAGTGTTCTGTTGTTTAACCAATACTAGGTGAGTTATTTTACATTTTATTTACCAAATGTTGTGTCTTTTGGCTGTATTATCAGCAATAAAGGAAAACCTTGCGGTAAATAAATTCACTTTCGTAGACATTTTAATATAAAATGATCGTATGGGGCGAGTTGTTACAAAAATGTGGGGGCTAGTTGTGACTGTCACAACTAGCCCCTTCGAAATAATTAAATTTTTATTTTTAATAAAACAATTATTAGATGTGAAACTGTACAGTTCAATTATTATTTTTACTTTACTTTTTTTATTCGTTTTCTTCGAGGATTCAAAATGGTACGAAATTACATTAAAAAAACGAAGAAGGGTGAAATTCCCGAAAGTGTTTATAAACTCACTGCTGCTGAGATAGAGGCTACAAACGTGTCTCTTCGAAAAGCCGCGGTGTCTTTTGGTGTCAATTATAATTGTCATATATGACACTAAAACGATTCATAGATTGGAAAAAAGCCCTTCCATTTGTAAATTCTAAGGTTCATATTGCAACCCGGGACAAATTTTTACCCATGCCAAGAAAAATAACTTGGAGATTACATTGCAAAATGTAGCAAAGTTTAATATGGTTTGACCACAGCTGATGCGAAAAAGCTTGCATATGAGTATGCATGTCAAAATATGATCAAAATTCACGAAAATTGGACAACACCATTGAACACCAGAACAAATTCGGCCATTATCTAAAGCTAATCCAAGAAAGAACCTACGTAGTAGAAAGAAAATTTAAAGCGTAGTTTTAACTGACACGCCAATAAAAAATAAATAAGAATCGGACGATAATCTAAGAGAGGAAAATAAAGGCGAAAAGATGCGAAACTCAAATTACAAAAGGAACTAAAAAAAAAAACAAGCACCCAATAAATCAAAAGCGGAAATAAAGAAAAAACTACCCAAGAAAGAGACTTTTGGAGTGAATGAACAAATTCTAGTATCGTCTTCATCCAGCGAAATTGAAGAGGAGCCACCTATCATGGAAACTGATGACAGCGGTGCAAACGAAGATGAGCAATGCATTGCTTGTAAAAACCCTTATTCTAATGATATTTCGGGTAAAAGGTGGGTGAGGTACATAAAATGCCAGAGATGGTGTAATGAGCTATGTGCTGGAATGGACGAATTCACTCAAGATTGTATTTGACTTTTGTTTGACTGGCAAAAAATAATTTTAATAGATTACAGAATTTTCTTACCACAGTTAATAAAAGTACAAATTTTGTTTATTTGTTGAAAGTTAATTATAAAACATGTTACCACTTGTACAATTAATTGTTCATAACATTTGTTTTGTTACTTAAATTACTTAAATACTCAACAATGTTTGACGATCAGTTCGTCACAACCTGCCCCACCCTTGTCACAACTGACCCCTCGGGTGGGGCAGGTTGTGACAATTCCCATATTTTGAAAAGCCGTATTTTGTTGCGTTGTCCTTTTGGTGACATGGTCAATAATGCTAATTTTTTATAGGTGAAGATTGTTTGATTCAACTGAAATGTAATGTTTTTGATATTATTAAAGATTCTTCCACAATACCTTTTTTCATAAATTAGTCACAACACGCCCCACCCTCCCCTACTCAATGTAGGGCCTAAGTGATTGATTATTTGAATGTATGGACGTTAATATATCGACGGCTCCTACGTATAATATCGTAACCCACAAAATTCAATTTTAGAGGAGAAGGATTCGAACATATTTTCGTCCGGTATAAATCTAAATATTGCCCAATTTTTTTTAAATTTCGTTTTAATATTTTACTTTATACTGTAGTTTCATAAATAATCACAAAACAGTCGAAATTATTAAAGATTTTTGTAGAAATGCACATACGATATTATACTTCAGAAAAGACGCGACGTAAAATATCGTATAAATTACTTACAACATTTTACTTTGGAAAAGACGCGACGTAAAATAACGTAAGTGTTACATACGATAATTTTCTTATGTTATTTTCTCACGCATATTATCGTAAGTGTTACATACGATAATTATCTTATGTTATTTTCCAACGTATGTTATCGTAAGTGTTACATACGATAAAATTATCTTATGTTATTTTCCAAATAAAGATATAATTAAATACATATGAAATACACAAAAAACTAAAAATCGTCGATTTGTGGGTTACGATATTATACGTAGGAGCCGTCGATATACGCAGTTGAGATCGATGCCAGACTTCATTGTTCCTTCTTCGCAGACATCCATCCCACCGCCTTCCCCGTATGATCCCTTTCATCCTGTCAAATCTGATTAATTCTTCACGAGATCTCCGAGTCCCGGGCCCGAACGGCCCTCATCCATCATGCGCTCATCTTATAATCTGGTCTGGCCGCAGTCTCCCACTAATTGTATTCGTATTTGATTATTGTATACGTTCTTGTAGTCAGTCGACTTGTTAGACTCAACACTTATACTCGAGGCAGGCGCTTGCAGTGGGAATATTGAAGCGTGACTGTTTTGTAAACGTATATTTTGAAAAAAAAATAGAAATCAAATATTTATGCTACAGATTTTTATGATATATCTATGACACTGTTTGTGAAAGAAATATTACGAAATATATGTTGTATTCCGATTTTTTTTACAAATAATTGATTACGTAAAAGTCGTGCTGGGATGTTCCCACTGCACGCCCCTGACTCGAGGATCGGTACTGTATGACATTTTCTGTCCACATTTGGAAGAACAACCTGTTAGGACTGAAATACATTAATTTTAATGTTTACTTAGTTCAGTTTAAACATAATTTTTAATTACAACAAATAACTAAATTGTATTAATTAAAAAAAAATAACAACTTTGTGTAAAGCACAGTGATTATTTTTAATGTCTACCGTTTTCGTTACCACTGTATCTTGTCATTAATTATTACAATGCAATCAAAATAATTGTACATACTTGCCGTTCTGTTTGCCAGTGAAGATAATCTATTCTATCTTCTCTGTTACAATTAACTATTTCTCTCCTTCTTTCTACGATAAGTTGTCTATTTCTTCTATTATCAGAAAAAGATAAAAGGTGAAAAAAATTGTGTGGAAGAATGATCACGTCGATAGCATGACATAATTCGAAGATAACTGTTTTAGATACCTACATAAATTTTGAGAATCTATATATGAATATGGGAGAAATATATTTTTCTATTGTTAAATATATGATTCTGCATTGGTATGTGTTTCAGTCAACAAATATACATTTATTGATTCATACGTATTGCCCCATTCTTCTAACAATCAGACTAGGGGCACGTTGCCAAACCTTGCGCAACTCCAGAGAGGCTAATGTTTCTTTCGCGAGTATTCTTACTTTACATTAAACTTATGGCCTCCCGATTAATCTGCTCTTTGTACATCCTCTTTCTCGTAATAATTACTTCTGACGTCACAGTATTCGTTACGCAATCGAACAGGTTACATTTTCGCAGCACAACAGATCGCCGGAACTCGCGAGAAATAATACAGGTGTTTTTGTGCAAACGAAAGTGAAGTGACGAGATGACGGATGGTGTGATGGCCGGTGGCGATCTGGCGAAGGTGCGACAGCCGCGGGCTGCTGCGGTGACAGGAACCGGCCTCCTCACTCTTCACCTCACGCTCCTCCTCAGCGATGACGCGCAGTGCTGGTCGCAACCGAGAAAGTGGAGTGTTTACATTTGATCCGAATGTTTGGCAGTGTAGAAAGCGACGTGTTGTAACTGATTAGCAGGACTGCTGGCTTTGATTTTTTTTAATTGATGCCTTGGATCGGCATTCATTCACTTTCGGAAGGTGCAAAAAAAGATGATTATAAAATCTTTCCATCGTATCCATCAATCACAATTTGACAACCCATCGTAGCCTGTAAATGCTCTTTCTTAAATTAGCGTAAATTATTGGATATCGATTTTAATTATGCAAAAATGTGAAATGTTACGCTCTGAATAAGTCAAAATATTTATATAAATAAAAATAAAATGCTTCGTATAAAACTACTATTTATTGAATTGTCGGCATGTTTCAGGGACAATGATCCCTTTATCAGGATACAACGTATACTAAAAATTAAAATTGGAACTACAGATAAACAAAAAATAAATATATGGCAGTTGAATTGAATAATTTAAAATTCATAATTGAATATTATCAAACAAATTGCAATTACAAATAGTTATACTTTTTAAAGCCATTTCCCACCAACCAGCAAAATTCGCCATTTTTTCTTGCATCATGTATCAAATTTTGTATTGAAATTTAATTATCAATTTCCATATATTTTAAAAACGGATATAATTTTAGAAATGACGCAAAGTAAATTATTTAATCAATTAATAAATTACCAAACCTACGACGATTTGATTATTAAAGTAAAAAAAGTTGTCAACTATGTTAAAAAGTTAAAAAAAAACACGAAAAATAAAATATTTTTAAAAAACAGTGTTTTATAAAACATAAATTTAAAATTGTACGTAAATAACTGACAGTATTTACAATACTTTTAATAATAAACATATAATTTTACATAAACATAATGACATAATTTACGTGTGTAATTTATATGTAAGGTAATTTTGTTTACTTTGTAATATTATTGAAAAAAAAAGACATTTCACTAATTCATACAGTCACATAAAGCCCACATAGTGGAGCGATTTTCTTCATTTTTAAAACTTTGTAGGCTTGGTATTTTATTATTTCGTTAAATAATTTAGTTTTTGCCATTTTAATAAGATATCCGAATTTAAAATATATGGAGCCTGATGAATAAATTTTAATGATATCTTTCCGTACAAAAATGTGATACAAAACGCTAGAAAAGATACGAGAAAAATTGTGAATTTAACTCACTTTGCCTGTCGATCGCCTTAAGTCTATTCTGATGAAGGGGACAATTGGCACAACATGTTAATAATTCAGTAAATAATGGTTTAATATTAAGTGTTTTCTTTTTATTAATATACACAAAAGTTATTTTTAAAGTTACCACAAAGGTATTCTCCTGTTATTGGAGAAGACAAATCATATTTATTTTTATTTCAATTTTCATTTAATAACAAATTTGTAGGTACCTTAAAGCAATTTAAATGATTTTGCCTACAGATACACTCATTATTTTAATGTTTCCCGTTCAATAAGACTCTTTCGTCACTGTCACCAACACGCCATCTGTGTATTCAGATATTACTGACAGGACCTCCTATACATTTTCCGCCTTTTACTGTAACAGAGACCAAAATATCAACATTAATTCCAATGGACGCCACACCGTAACATATGACCAAAACTTACGTAGCAAATCGTTTATCGGTCGTATTATGTATGTTTTGAAACAGCTGCGCTTAAATTATTATGAGCAGTGTGTTCTCATTCAAACACGAGACAATCATAATAATCATTACGAACGGTGAAAGTAAGATTTTGTTGGAGATTTTTGACGTAATCGGTTTGAATAATAACGCTGAATCTCCAAATATAGTATTCAGAGAATATTTGAACACTCGTTTATGTGTAAGAGCAGAAGTGGAACATGGGAATATGGAAGTGAAGAGATAAATGGCCAGTCTTGATTCACCGGTGAGAGCGTGATAGGCCCTTCTGGTTTTTCCATGGGTTACAAGCTGGTCCTGCGTATAGGAAGATGAAATAGCGTTATGCATTATTTTAGAGACAAAATCTTTGCTTTGTGTTCGATATTCGTGACGTCACGTTGTACAGAAATCTATTTTACGGAATATTGTTTTTTCCTTATGTGGCAATGCTGATTTGTCTGTATCGAAGTTTAATCCTACCTTCAAAATAACCTCTTACCTTTTCCTTTCGACCAATGCTCGCCTTTTCGTTGTTTAACTGACAGGTCAGACACTCTCGCTTCTTGACTTGTATATTGTCGTCTTTCGTATCGATGTTAAGTGTGCATATAAATGCTCTCGTCTCGTCACCGCTGGACAACTGGATTATCGTGTGTTGGATCCAACCGAGGATTTAAGTGTTTGGTGGAGTGGCAGCTGGAAGGAGCGCCAGAAATAACAAGGTTATTCGAAACGTTCCTTCCTCTCGCAAGTTACAGTCCACTCTTCCCTCTTAACCTCCCCTACTCTTAATCCCATTCCCTCCATATATTACCCCTTCGCGTCGCGTACACTTTGATTTACGCATGCATTCACTAAGTCTCGTTCGTATAGTTTCTGTTTACGGTTATGTTTGGCGACTGGACGCAATCTCGACCGGCAAACGGGTTATTCAGATCCGTCCGCCCATTAGCGTCCGCCGCGCGGTCACCGTGTCGCGAGTGACGGCACGCAGGGGGCCGGCTGCTGGAGCTGGACCCGCGGCACCTGCCGAAAGTGAAATGCGCCGATAGGTCGACCGGTTTTTTTTCTTCCGCTGACGGTGGTGGGTTGCGGATTTTTAACGCGAGTTTGACCGCAGTCTGTCCATGCCTTGCGATCCCGCCTTGCCATGGCTACGAAAACCTGCCAATCCTCTGGATACCTTGCCATGATTAATTAGTGACGGTAGTGTAGTAATCATAAATAAGTACCAAATTGTGCATAAGTTTAAACTCATCAAAAAATAAGAATGTTCTTAGGTTTTCACGGCCACTCAGAATCCTCAAGTTTGTGTTTACTGGGGTATTACGCCGTGTTCTTACGACCTTTCGGGCCGACGTTTCGGATCCCATTGCAGGGTCCAAATATGTCTACAAATATCTTCACTTAGGGCGAGGGTAGTGACTTAAAACGCACATTTTTATTATACAGTTCGTGCTTGGCTGTTTGACCAAACCGCTATTTAAAAACGAGTTGATGCCGATTATGCGATTAGCGCAGACCTGTTTGTATTGATGAATTGGACCAATGCCATGTTGGGAAGACCGGCGGCGAGTGGGCGGGGCGTGTTGTGATCGTTCTTCTACGGGAGGCTGCTTTTTGTCGCTCTCAGTCGTTGCGTGCTCTTTAACTCTGTCGCGATGCGGTTTTTCAAGTGCAACTTTTTCAGCCGCTGTGCGGTAATTTCAATCAGCCTTCAAGGCCGTCGCACGGCACCAGGAGTACATAGCGTTTAAAGGTGGTTTACTAAACTTGTCACGCGTTTTAGTTCGCTGAGATTGCAGCACTTGGGTATTCTTGTCTACCCTACGATTCGCATGCTCTTGATGTACTGAAATCCCTCGCCTCTTTGCTCTTCGACTTTCGCGGTTTCACTCTATAGCGATTTTTTTTTTCAAATATTGTCGTATGTATGACTTTTTGTATAACTGTTCGAAGAATATTTTTTCTTCTGTATGAAGGCTCGAACTTTGTGGTGACATTATTATTAAAATAAAACATAAATCACTTTGTTTTCACCACTTTATTAGATTAAACAATCTACATGTTTCGGGAAAAATGTTCCTTTTTTCAGGATTATTTTGTACTAAAATTTTTTCAAAAGTTAAACCAAGCAAATGTGTTACGGAGAAGGTACCGGTGAGGGGGTTGGTGAGGGGAGGGGGGGGTTCGAGGTGTTAATTATTATGGGTCATCTGGACTTTCCACTTAATATTCCATATTCTCCAGATAACCCATAATAATTAACACCTCGAACCCCCTTCCCCTCACCTACCCCCTCACCTACCCCTTCTACGTAACACATTTGCTTGGTTCAACTTTTGAAAAAATTGTAGTACAAAATAATTCTGAAAAAGGGAACATTGTTCCCGAAACATGTAGATTGTTTAATCTAATAAAGTGGTGAAAACAAAGTGATTTGTGTTTTATTTTTGTATAAGTTATATTTTTAAAAGCTGTTTTTGCATTTTAGAATTCATATTAAATCAACAATTACGTATTAAAATAACTTTTTCGACGCCCGTACAAGTGCTCGGTCTTATATTTTACCGTTTTTTATTTTACCACTCATTGTTTTAAAATATTTCTCGAAACGTTCGCAAATGCGGTGAGTCACTTAATCAACATCCGTTGGAAGCGGATTTTTTGCCTTGCAATCGAAATTCGCCCTTATCGGCGCTCTGATATGCCATACATTTTGGAAGGGTGAGTTTCGTATGAAATATAGTTGATTGAAGTTTTTTGCGTAGGCGTCTGGTTGCTGTATAAATGACCTCCCACGATTATACAATATTAATATAATGGTGACTAGAGAGGTTTTGTTTCATGTTCAGAATGTTAATACCCTTATTTAAAGGGACGTTAATAGGTTTTCTATGCTCTGACTACGAAAATATTATTAACAAAGAATCCTACTTCGCAGAAATTCACTTATCCTTTGTCTCCCCTATCTGACAAAATCTTGGATATCACACTTTTTTTCGATCGTGACAAAATATGCAGTACGTATTTACTTATGTACGGGTAAGGTTTCTACGAGAAATGTCAAAACGTCTGTCAAATGTCATCACGTTGAAATTAACGAAGTGTACAATGTTACATAATAGCGGTCAATACACGATTGTTAACGCGAATCAATATGAATAAACCCATGTGTTCCATTATCTTGTAAAAATGTATATATCCGCATAAATACATATTGTTCATGATTTTTTTGTTAATCCTTTGTGCTTTATCGACGTTACATATCCTTTTTTACATTCTGCGGCTAAAGAGATTCACTATAGACCTCTACACACTGATTTTATGTTCATTTTATCGTACAGTCACGGGATCGTGGCTGTGGTGGGCAAGTCAACCACTAAAAACAATTACAACTTTTATTTATTACACAAAGTCGCTGGACACGAAGTCAATCGGAGCACCGTTCTTAAATTCTCAATGATTGTCACTAGAACATTCCACACAGGTTCGGACTTATTCACTTACCCACTGTATCGCTTTACTCTCGTATATTACTTGTTTGTGGTTTCGCTGGTTGTCAACAACAATGGCCGCGCGTGTTTGCCATTGATTTATACGTAAATTTCTCCATATTTCTAGTGATTATGCTTTCTTCGAAAATAGTCCAGATGATTTTCGATTCGTGTGGGCCGTTCGAGAGTCTTCGATAATGTGTAATTACCATTGTTTTCAGACTCGTGACAATACAAAAAAGGCAGTTGTTTTCTTTCCGATTATTACTATTGTGGATAGATGAATTCTGGTAGGCCTTAAGGTACGGGTACACATGCTTATTACTGGCATGCTCACTAGCATGAATATGCTCATAAATAAGAATGCTCAAAGCTAACAATCAAACACACATGCTTATTAGTGGCGTGCTCTTGTCATAGAATAGAGACGCTCTTGTTCAAAATGGAAACTTTGCAAACTGAAATAGAAAATTCAAGTGAACCAATAAATCAAAACAGTTCCCGAGTTTCCATCCGCACATTTTTGATTTTAGTTTATATAATTTTTATTGTAAGATTTGAATCATTCATGCCTATTAATAAAGTTTCGTAAACATTATTTCTCACTATATTATTTTTACACAACGGTGACCGAGTATTCCACAGACATTCGTGATTCTTATAATAAGTCACGAAAAGTAATGTTTTATCATCTCCCAAACGCGCCATATTTGTTTCATCCGTCGCGGACTGAGAAGATCGCATTGATAATACTAGCCCGCGAAGAACAGCAAGAGAATGACATAAGATGCCTCATAATAAGCAAAGGCCTGTGGTTCAAAATGCTCCAAAGATTACCCACTTATCATATGGTGGTAATACAGTGGCATGCTCATTACTAGCTATGTGAGTTACCACATGCCACAATAAGGCAAGGCATTCTCTAAAGAGGGCGATACTGCGCATGCTCCGGTGCATCAAAATACCCACTGGTTGTATATCTGCCCCGCACCGCCCCCCTTAAGATGAGAGCGAAAAAAAAAAGAAGGAAGAAGATGGCGCAAAAGGAAAAGAAGAAAGAGAAAAACGAAGGGTCGGAGGAGTAAAGACATAAGTGTAAAAAATGGAAAATACATTAATAAAATCATAATTAAAATCATATCGCAACGAGTGACGTAAATGTTCCTGTCTTACAATTACGAATCCAGACTTTATCCACTGGCAACGTTCTCGCATCAAAATAAACGCCTTCACTAATGAAAATCGAGAATTTGTAACACCAACAAATGTCGGATCCAATTGTGTATTTACTGAATGGAGAATATTGCGTGGGCTG
Source organism: Agrypnia vestita (assembly GCA_016648135.1). NCBI lineage: Eukaryota > Metazoa > Arthropoda > Insecta > Trichoptera > Phryganeidae > Agrypnia > Agrypnia vestita. The sequence continues at coordinate 93,300 of JADDOH010024866.1, forward strand.
TGCTAAGGAGAAGTAATACCGTGGAAAAGTTGGTGATGAACTTAGCTAAGTTTTGATTACAACAAATGAGCGCTGAGCGTGTTTGAGAAGTAACAAGAACAGGAGTGACACTTTGGTTTCTGAATTGAATAACATTTCTGAAATTGGATCAAAATATATTATTGTGTAAATTCAGACATGTTTTTCGCAATCATGGTGTAGCAATTAAACACCAGCGCATAAATAATTTCGTGATATTTGTTCTCACGTGATGAAAATACTCAACTATGTTTTCCATTTTCCGCCATGTACAGAATTTTTTTTTTAATTTAAATTACGGCCCTCAATCAAAATTATAGTTAAAGTATTCCTCAAACCATTAATTAAAAAGTGATTCATTGGTGATGGTAGATAAAAGGGATGAAATTAATTTAGATAGTAACTTTCAGAGTTAAAAATAAAATATATGCTGGTACCTGATAGAAGTTAAAAATTGAAAATATTGATTTTCAGGGGTGTTCCAGTGAATATGTTATAATTTGAAAGAATAATATATAAACATCAAAAGGAATATTGATTTAAAAAAATCCAACATTAAAAAAAATATACCAAGATATTATTACTTGCTACGAAAGATGTGTATACTAACTTATTAATGAGAAAAAAATCAAGCAGAGACCATATATGAAAGGTTCTTGATTCGAACATAGGTATATATAGAACTTTCAAAATTTGAAAATGTGTGGATGTTCTTACGATGGAATTGGTGAACGTCGCATTGTGTGGAGTGGTCACATATGCCAGCTCATGCAGGTTGTAAGCCCTGAGACATTGTATAAGAGACTTTCCACTTTTATCCACTTTTCTCATCTATTAATTAGATCAGTCTCCAAAATAAAAAGGTTGAGCAGGGTTGGTGTGTATGTAAACTTCAGTTTTTACACGTTTTAAAAGCACACTGCACCATTTTAAACTAAAATCTGGCAAAATGTTACAAAAAAACAAACGACGTTCACATCACGATGGTCTGAAAAGGGCGGAGCTTCATTGTTGGTCAAAATCTTTACCTCACTTTAATCGGAAATGCGAGTTCTTCAATTGTGTAGTTATAGTTGTTCTGTAGTTGCAATAGGTATATGTAAAGGTGAAGTGTAACGTGTATCTAGCGAGGAATTAAGGCATAAGATGGTTAAAATTGATCCTGACGGTGGATATATGTAGGATATAAAAGCATAGTTAGCAATATCAAAAAAAAAAAATGTTTTGAATGCAGTCTCCGAGCTTTACTAATTAAGAATGTACTGAATTATACATTTTATGTATCAATCCCTTCAATCATGTTTTCATAAATTTACAGGCAATATTTCCTATAAAATATCAAATTCAGTACAATCTAAATAATTAATACTAGATGATTGTATTATTTTTTTTAATACATTATAAATTAATAATCCTTCATGATTGTATTAATTTTGTGTTGTAAAGCTTAACGCGTGTAAACAGTCGAACGGCCAACGAATGGCCATTCCAATAGGTAATCAGAAGAGTCCTTATTCTTTTCAATCTATTGAGTTGGATATCGTTCTTCTCTTTCTCTCTGTTCTTTCACCTTTCTTGTATTTACTTGTTTTTTCACTAAATCATCTTCAAATGAGGTGCTCATCGCTGTTCAAGATATTCTATTCATAAAAGCTACATGTTTCGTCTTTGAAAATAACTGCGTGATAATAAAGTGTGTTTTTTATAAAACCATGAATATATCAATCTTTGTAATGCCCTTTATCCCTTCTGCAAGCTCCAAAATAGGACAAAGTGAACAAAATATAACAAAAATTTGTGTGACATAAACAAATTACATTATGATCCGTAACATTAAGCGGAATTCACAAATTATTAAACTTGATAAGTGATTTGAGTTGTCAACGTCTATACAGAAGAAGCTCATTGCTGTTCAAGAATTCACTCTTAAAGCATTTACCATTGGCATATTTTAAACGACAAGTTTTGTCTTTGGAAATAACTATGGGTAACTACTTGTAATAAAAATATTTTTTTTATAAAACCTTAAATAAATCAATCTGTGATAGAGCCAGACCCAAACGGACCAATCGCACTCGAGGGTTATCGCCCAACGAGAAACCCGAGGCACCGGCAAAGTACCAATTCATTCTTTCATCGACCGGCGCCCACGATACCATGCTCAAACTCGCGCTCCGTATATTCAATTCAATTCAATTTCAATTTCAATTCAATTTATTTCATGATAATATGTACATGACAAACAAAATGTTTAAGGCATACATATTAGGAAGTATATATCAAAAATGAAAATATTTAATAAATTAAAAATAACATAAAATCTGGTCAAAGGTGTAGGAGAATCCCGCTTCGGAAAACCCCCTCAGACACATGGAATATATCAATACCCAAAGCGATTTTGTTCAGCATAGCTGTGGCTCTTCCAACAGGCATAACCATCGGCAGGTTGGTCCTGTATATTGGAATGTGAAACAATCTATGCTGACGATGTCTAGTGTAATTATCAGGAACATACAAACCAATGCTCTGCATAATTTCAGGATTATCGATCATACCGCGCAACAATCGATAAAAATGTGTAATCAAATACACATTCCTTCTAGTCTCTAAACTATTGTAGCCAAGCATACCCTGGAGAAACTCGGTTGGGTAAAGCCAAGGATAATGCCCGTACTCTCTCATGTAGAGATATCTCAGAAACTTCTTTTGGACTTTCTCCACCATAAGAGAGTACTTGCTCTCATGTGGCCCCCAGATCATCGAGCCACTCTCGAGTCTACTCCGCACCAAGGAGTTGTAAAGAGTTCTGAGTACGCGGGTATTCTCGAAAACCCTGGCAGTACGCAGTACGCATATTGTTGTATAACGCATTCTCCAGCATGTAAAGTTTTGTGACTTCAATAAACCATCGAGTTAATTGTGAGTACTTCTTTCTATTCATCCTGTATCATATCCCGCTTAGCCCTGTCGTGCACCTTCACGCACATTTCACACACACGCCTTCAGCGTTCACTCTACATGCATCAGACTGATTGTGCATTTCGGCAGAGGTGCACAGTCACACTGATTCCTTCGCGAATACACGCACATTACATCAAATCATATCCGCCACACTGGTGACACCGATCTGATGTATAATACTATGGTAAGTCCTATATCGCTTCTGTAAGATAACAGATAATAAAAAAAAATTGTATGACATACAACGAAGCACATTGTTGACTTGTGATCTGTGATCAGTAAGTTAAGTTCACAGCAGGTTAAACTTGACCAAGAACATGAATAAGGTATCTATTGTCCTAGGTTTTCGCTGTGAAATCGAACACCATATACAGCGGTTTGAAACGTTGTCACTTTCTACTAGTCTCAAGTGTACATATATTCATGGTTCTGAGATTTATCTCAGTTAAATCTCATTTCATGGACACGGGGTATTACACCTCTCTTTGCGATATTTTCACACATACTTACATATTGAGTAAACCTGCTGTAAATACCGATAAAATGAGGAAAGCCTTATTTTCAGGGGAATGTTTTTAATGCTCACAACTTATATAAACAAGGAATGAGGCTAAGTACACTTCTGGGTCGTATCATTAATATAAGGTTATTGTTGCCGTAACCTTTCAGCGCAGACCCGTATCGAAAGAAAACCACATAAAAGATGTAATATCGTTACGCCCTTATGTGCCTTGAAATAATCTATCGCTCCCCGTAATGTTTAAGCGTTCTCTATTACTAAATATTAAAAAAATAAAAATTAAAAAGAGTTCAACTAATTTGAAGAAAATACTAATTTTTTAAATCCTTTATATAAACTTCACCGCCGGTACTCATTTCTTGTGGAAAAATTCGGAAATGAAAATTAACATACTTCCCACCATCCAATCGAGCTGAAATTTTACACTTCGACTTAATATCAATAACAATGCATTCTTACATACAATCTTTTGGGGTCACACATACACACACGCATCCAAAAATATCCAAGTTTATCTCAGATATTCGGAAAAATACCTACCACCTACCTTTTTACTGGTAATGTTCTAAAATTATTTAAATCATGGACAGTTAAAAATAAATATATGTTTTTAATCGTTACAAATAAAAATCTGGTTATTGCTCTGAAAAATGATATATAAAAAATATTTTTTATTGAATAATAAGAATTATGTTTTTATGGGTTCATTATATAGCCTATTAGGGTTCATTATATATGCCTCTAGCCCTATAAACAGTAAGACTTCCATACCCACATTCCCATATAATTAGCATCGTCTCTGTTAGACATCTATAATATATCTTAATTTTTTTTTCAAAACATATTAAGTAAGTTTTCTTAATTACATTATAATGGTTAATTTAACATAAAAATGAGTAGTTAATATTAATATAATAAAATCACAGGTACGCGTGTTTGTCATGTGACGTTGTGCCTGGAGAAATCAAAAGGAGTATATTTCACGATATTTGTAATACTTAACTGTCACCCGTTTTAATTCTTTTCCCTGTGAGATGAAGCACTTTTCCGTTTTCGCATCTTTATTTAAAAAGAAAAGATCAAACCCTGCAGCATATTATTCTTATTCTATTGCCTTGTCCATAAACAACGTCTTAGAGCAGGAAAGATACTAGATATTTATTAAAACAATTTCATTTATGATACGGACTCCACTCTAATGTAATTAATAACAGATTTATTGTGGATCTTAAAAATTAAACAAGTCACTGAAAAAAATTTGAAGATGTGCTTTTATACGCTGTCTTTGCATATATTTGCGATTAATTTTTAACATCACCCTTGCAGTATTAAAATATTAAACAGATTGTTTTAATATAATTAATAAAAATGATCTTTGCTTTCACCACTTTTGTATTGAAAAATATCAATATGTTTCAGAGCCCATGACCCCTCCTTCTTCAAGATACTTTCAGCGTCCCTTACTTGTGAGTGACGTGTTAATTAATTAATCTAAATAATGAAAAATTTATTTTGAAAATTTTATAATGTATTATCATACACTTTAACTAAATTTTGAGAGTTTCAGAGCATTATCTATTTGGAACCAACACAGCCAACAAAAGTCATAATTAAATAAAAGCATGCAAAAGGGGTTGTTTTTCATTAATATGTATTAAATAAAAATTTTCGGAGATTTTAGATTTTCATGTTTTGTCGATCAAATATATGATAAATAATCTTGTTTAGTGAGGATTTCAAGTAATTTTGTTAAGCATTTCTCCCTCAAGTGTGGAATTCAGCCAGCCCTTATCTCGGACCCATAGGAAACATTCGATATCAAGTGAATTAATTGATGAAATCTGGAGTACTCGTCGAAACTTCCCATACTCTTGTTAGCAGATGGAACATATTCTTCAATTTTGCTAATTAGTACTTCAAAAATATTTCGCTTTAGTAAAAGATTTTACTGAATTATCCAAAACGAAATAAGTAATATGCATGAAATATTTTAATGTTTTTTTTTTTAATTAACTTACACAGAAAAAATCTATTTTTAGTCCAGTGGTAAGCATATTTGAAGTGTTTACCTCAGATATGATACACTTTTTCTAAATTATTACCTAGAAAACGGTTATATTTAAAATAGTTATTTATTATTATTAACTTTAGTTAATAATAATAAATAACTATTTTATTATTATTAACAGAATAATAAAATACAAAACAAAAAACTTTATCACAATATTTTAAACTCAACCCAATATCCTAACGGTTAGTAACCTGACATTAAGTTAGCCGGCGGCGTATAGTTATCCGGAGTTCAGATAGTTGGTGGTTAATTTTTCAACGGTAGTTGAACGATTATTAACCGGGCGATTAGTTACCGAACGATTTCTTACCTAACGGTTAGTTAACCAATAGTTTGTAACTGACAGGTTAGTTACCCGATTGTTTTAGTTATCTTACGATTTCATTACTCATGGTTGTAGTTACCGAACGATTTGTTAAATAGTTGGAAACAGTTACCCACGAACTACACATGTTATCTGGATGATGTAGTTTTATTTATATATTTTTGTCTATTTAATACATTATACCGATGACTTATTTGATAACAAAAATAACTAGCAAATATTAACAAACAAATTATTATTATATGTTATACCTCACGAAAAATAATTAAGATTCTTGTGTGTGGTGAGGGATAAAAACTTACAATCATATTGGTAGTGTCATTTAATTTCACAATGAGAATATAAAATATTTACACTATTTATCTAATATATCGAAAAAAAATTTCATAAGCAGCCAAAAAAAGACTAAATACAATCACAAAAGCCAACTCAACAATAAATGAGAATCAATTCGGGTTCACCGGGGGAATATGCACACAAGAACCAACCGCAAGACATCCACCATTATACAAAGTAATTTGGAAAATAAAATAATTGCATAGGTATCTTCATCAATTCGAAGGAAGTACTCGACAGTCCACACAGCCCTAAACGGATAAAAAGCCACTCAACGAACAGACCTCAAACAGTCAAATCAAATGAATCTCTAAGTAATCCACCAATAAGTAAATTTGAAATCCCCCAAGGTACGATCCCCAGACCTCTACTATTTCTCACTCACGTAAACGACATAATATTAAAAAAAAAATCATAGGCAGATGAAAAGATTTAATTTATTATCCAATGACAGGTCACTAAAGGTCACTAAAGGTTACTAAAGTCACTAACTTACATTTAACTTACACGTGACCTGCCATATGTATAATATATATATAAGGATTAGGAGCAAATTATGGGTTTTTGTGTTGTTGTGGTGCCCAAACCAATTACGACAGTCAATTATTGGACCTTGACAGACGAACCAGACACGTCAACAATTTTAGCGTCCCAGGGTCAAATACTTTACAAATACGAAATATGCTCCGCTAGGAAAAGCTGACGAAAGTTCTTGCAGAAGGTTAACATACGCCAGCTCAATACAATTCCCGTCTTTTATCTTCGGCAGCTCGATTTTTTCCTTACGATGGCAGATTCTGAACTTTGTGTCGGCCAGGCCCTCAGCGAGAGAATTTTTATATTTGCAAAATTGGCAAATATTGTTTGATGCCCTACAGTCGAGAGCAATGACACGTGCCTTGGCAAAAGGAACACCCTCCACTCGAACCGTTTAATTTAGACGCTCTCTGATGAAGTGCTGACTAACACTTACAGCTTCTAACGTACTTGAGATTGGGAGGGTATTTCTTGTGCACGATGCCATATACAAATTTACTTTTTCACAAATTGTATTCAAAGTTTACTTTGGCGAGCTCGAGTCGTTTTTAAATAGTTAAAAATTTTTTTAATAATTTAAATACCTGTGTCAACATTGAGGTATATATGATATTTAATAAGTTCAAGGCATGTAGAAAAATAGGATAGTTTAGCCATGTAGAGAAATATGCTTTAAGAACACATTCATATTTGTGAAGTTGTAATTTTTCAGAACAAAGTTCTGTGAAATTTTTTAAATCAAATTAATTAATCAATTAGAAAGACATACAGAAAAATCTAATTCACGAAAAAATATTAGGTTACTACTGGGATTCGAACCCAGGTCACCTCCTTTCCGGGGCTGGTGCTCTGACCACTAAGCTATAGCAACCCTCTATGATTCCGTGAATATATCGACCTTATATGTAGTTCTTATTTTTATTAATTGATTAATATTTATTTTATTTTTGTTTTTCTGTATGTCTTTCTAATTGATTAATTAATTTGATTAAAAAATATGCTTCAATTGCGACGTGCATTGCGCTACAAATGCAAGCTAGCCTTTATATAAGAAGTGGAAAATCGAAAAAATGATTCGGTTATTTAAAAAGTAATCTTTAAAGTAACAAAAATTCAAGAAATAAAATATTTAATGGGCAGATTAGAGTGACATTTAGAGTAAAAAAAAAATTTAAGTAATTGTGAACGTGTCTACAAGATAGTATAGGTCTTTTCATATAAGCTTGCAATTGAGTTAGTGTGGGTAGTATGCAATACGCGCATTGTTTCGTTGTGTTAATGTGATAAGAGAGGGGCGTATCCATAAACTTAACACAATGAAACAATGTGCGTATTACGCACTGAACTCACACTAACTCAATTGCAAGCTTATATATAAATACTTTTATACCTATTAATGACAAAAAAAGGCGATATCAAAATGTGATTTTTTGAAAAATTTCAAAAATTCAAAAATTCAAAAACATTTTTTGTGTAATGAAAGATTATTTAAGAAAGTATTAAAATTTGTAAAATCTTTTAAACGCGAATACGTCTTTAGAATAAATTCGAGATATGGGTCGCAAGTTCAAAAATCTTACCATCACGAAAATTTTTAATCGTTTATATATTATAATATATCAAGTATTCGATGCAGATATAAGCTAAGAGTGTTAATGAATTGAGGATTAATTATATAAATAAATATGTTCTTCTTCAAAAATAGTAAAATAGTTTTGTGATGACATCACTAATATAATAAATAAAATGAACTTAGTTTTCACCACTTTTTTATATTAAAAATATCAACATGTTTCAAGGCGTAGGGCCCCTTCGTCAGGATACAATTGTATATTTTATTTTTTTTAATTTTATTTTTGTTAGTAGGTATACAATTGTATCCTGACAAAGGGGCCATAGGCCTTTAAACATGTTGATATTTTCAATATAAAAAGTAGTGAAAGCTAAGTTAATTTTATTTATCATATAAATAAATATGTATTCTTGTCAAAAATAGTCGTATTTTTGTTAATACAACTAAACAAACCGGACCACCATACAAATGATAGATGAGCGTGCGATATGCCATGCTACATATTTATCAACCTTATTTTTAATGAAATGAAATTATTCTTAAAGAAATGAAATTGCTTATTACTTACGGTGTTCATGGATACACTCGCGCTCTTCACCAACTCTTCAAATTTTTGCCTGGCAGGAGAATAAAGCCCATCGTTATCAAAAGCTCCCGAAAGAAAGTTATAAAAAAAAATTAATATCAGATTCCTAATCAAAAAGTTAATATTCGTTTTTTATGAATCATTTTACGTCTTCGATTAATGGTCGTTAAATATTAAGGCTGTATAATAAAGCTGTACCTAGGGATGAAATTAGGGCGCATATATTTTTATTTCAAGTAAAAATGGAAGCTACTGCAGAGCCCTTAGATGTTACGAGTGGGTTGTGGTTAATGAGCCGGTGACGATAAAAAATACTTATTTTTCCCCTAATAAAAACCCCGGAGATATTATATTCAGCCAAGCAAGACTGAAATCGCGGGGTTTTTTGTCCTGGGATGTAATTATTATTTTAGCTTTACTTCAAATAAAAATTTAGGAGACCTATTTCTGGAGAACATTGGACATCTAAAAGAAGATTATAATGCGTGTGCCATACGGCAGTACCCAGTATGCATACTGTGGTATATATAACCATTTAACCAATAATAATCATTCATTTAAAATTAACAAGAATTTTTGTTAAAACCATACTGATTATAATTATTTTTTAACGTCATCCGGTTTCAATACTACTTGATCTTCATCAGGACAAAGCTATCGAAAACCGGTTTAGGTTAGGTTAGGTTAGGATAGGTTGGGTTAGGTTAGGTTAGGTTAGGTTATAACTAACATTGTGAATTTAATGAAATTAGTAATCATGCCAGACTATCAAGTTAACACTATAAATATAAAATGAAAGTAATATGCTAACTTATTATTAAAGATGACAAACATAGCTAAAAATTATTTATTTCAAATTTTATTTCTTTATTCTTACTTTAGCGACACGCGTCAGAATTACCTTATAATATTTGCCATTACTCTTGGTATCTTTATTCTTTTCATTTCTTATTTTTTTACATTGTACATACTGATATGCGTCAGATCAATTGATTCATATCAGGTAAATTTCCGGACGAGAGAGAGCAGCCTCATTTAAGCATCCTAATGTCGCATGTATACAAATGAGATTTCTCTCACAGATTCATCTCGAGAGCGCGAAAAGGACTGTGCAGAGTTGAGCGAGGAATGCACGATTAATGCTGCGTGTATTTTGCGTGTAGAATTAAAATACATCACCGGTACACACCTTTTCCGTAGATAATTTTGTGGCGCAACATGATTATTTAAATTAAAACTGAATTGAACTTTGTTAAACACCTTGAGTTATACTATAGGACACTATTAAAATAACACTAGTTTCATTTCATATTCCAAATCACGAAAGCAGACAGTCACCTACTTTTTATCTTCCTCTTTGCGAGACTAACTCTAAATAAAATTCTTTATCTGTAGATCCATAGGTTCGTTTTACTTAAATTACAATTACATTGATATTTTTAACTCGACTATTCGGGCATAAAACGAAAATTAATTTCATAATCGCACCCAAACTAGTACTCAATTTATGTACCCATCTACTCTTATCCTTTATTTCTTTATCCTAATCCTACTTCCCACTCCCTCCTCTCCAACTCTGATCAGCATATCTTATTTTTTATCACACCTTGCTTATACCTTTCTTTAAAAATCATCAGTGAAATGTTAATAATTGGCATATTTCACTATTTTTAATATTTATTTTATTTTTAAGATGTGATGTCAATTTCCCAAAGATAAATAAATAAATATGTAACAAAATAACTCAAAACGAGTGAATTACAGAAATTAAATTTTAAGTATATTTTAAAATAGCACTGTAATAAGATTTATTTTTCACAAAATTTATTTATTTTTACATCCTTTCTTTTAACTCGTGGCGTCTGCTTGCTTGCCGGCTTGCCAGGTGAAAAAACTTTGGATCAATTTTTAACCCTTTTCCCGTGATGCAATCGAGTTGAAACTTGGCAAGTAGACTCGTGGCGACGTCCAAGAAGATCTATCAAATTTTCGTTATAAAAATTAATAGTTATAGTATAATTTCGGATTTTTAGAAATTTTATTGGTTTTTTCATATTGGAATCATTAGAAAAGTTTTATTACTAGCATAGCGGCCCGATAACGTCGCGGAATATTTTCTAAATTTGAATTACTCCGTCGGTATTCATAATTAGTACTTCACTACGAATGTCGAAAATCTAAATTGACTGAGAAATGTTTTTAGAATTTAATCTTCAAAGCATGAAGTGTCTTATCAAAGCTCAAAATATCTGACATTTTAGAAATATATTAAATTACTGTAAGTTTAGTGTTATGTTATATATTTTAATTCGTCTTTAATTATTGTTATATTTTACAAAGAAAGAGAGTATAATAAAAACTTGGTTTTTATGGGTTACTTTTTTATTAAGTTTTCATGGTTCCTTACCCTCTTATAAAATAACGAATATTTAGTTTATCTTTTCTTTTTTTATTAATTAACTATTTTATAGAGAATCAACAATTAAGAGACAAAGGCGCACAAAGAAATATGTTATAATAAGAAAGAACACAAACATGGCGACAATCTTACACTAGGCGACAATCTTACACTAGGCTAGTGATTAATGTGAACAAAGAATGTTCCGAATCGCCTAGTCATCACATTGATTGACAGCTTGAATGCCGTAAATCCTGGTGGCGTCATCCGGGGATATAGAATGATTGACATTGCGGATATAAAGGGTCATCTGAAAAATTATGACCCTCAAAAATAACAAAGCGAGCCTATCCGATGGGATATTGAATTGATTTTATTGTAACGGGATTGAGAGAGATGGGGACAACACTAGATCCACAAAAATATATATTTTAATAATGTGTATTTGATGTGCGTGATGTTCAATGGGATGAAATAAAAATTGAATACATTTATGACGACAGATTATAGATATTTGATAATGTTAACATTGTTATTTCTACCTGAGTTTAATAATATCTTTTATCGACAGGTGGAGTACCAAACTGATTACTTTTTAAATAAATATTTTTTACATTGATTCTGTTCAAATATTAATAATAACTTAATTTCGAATATAAATAATGGTGGTTATAAAACAATTAATGTATTATTTTATGCAGGTAGTCATGAATTTAACTGGAGCACTGTTCTGTAATTCAAACTAAATCTCGCATTAGTTACTCGAGAAACTTCCACTTCCGCAAAAACGCCCGCAGCTGTCATTTCGTCTACGTGACGTCAAGCCTTAGTAAACATCGCATTGTGTCTATAGCTACAGTTCACGGTGATGTGTACTTAGGCGTGACGTTATTCGCTCTGATAGGTGTTTCAGTTAAAATGGCGGATTGTACAATTTTATACTTTAATTTTATTGAAAATTATATGAATCTTAATGTATAATGTATATATTAAAACTGGATAATTTTTTAGAATCCTTTCAAAATACTTTCTTTCCTAAAATCACTTATTCTTCAATACTGTCATCGTGCCTATTAATACAATAATACAAATACTGAGAAAACAATTTTTCTGATTTCTACTCCCTTTATATTTTTACTCCTGACGTCTGCTTGCTTGGCTTGCCATCAACAAAAACTTTGGATCGATTTTTAACCCTTTGCCCGTGATCCAATCGAGCTGAAATTTGGCATGTAGACTCTTGGCGACGATCAAGAAGATCTATCAAATTTTCGTTAAAAAAAATGAATAATCATAGTATAATTTCGGATTTTTAGAAATTTTATTGCTTTTTTCAAATTGGAATCATTAGAAAAGTTTGATTACGGCCCGATATCGTCGCGGAATATTTTCTAAATTTGAATTACTCCATCGGTATGCATAATAGGTACTTCACTACAAATGTCGAAAATCTAAATTGACTGACAAATGTTTTTAGAATTTAATCTTCAAAGCATGAAGTGTCTTATCAAAGCTCTGATCAAAATCAAACATCTGACATTTTAGAAACATATTAAATTACTGCAAGTTTAGTGTTGTGTTGTATGTTTTAATTCGTCTTTAATTGTTGTTATATTTTACAAAGAAAGGGAGTGTAATAAAAACTTGGTTTTTATGGGTTACTTTTTATTGAATTTAATTTAGTTCTAATGTGATACAAATTGATCGCTTTTTCAACAAAACTGAAGTACAATAAACTGGAAACATGTTTTATAGGTTAATTTCTTATCTACTCTGACAGCCTCACCACGCAGTTATACTGGAGAAGTATTAAGGAGTTGACTTTCTGCATTACGGAGATGGCGGTGTCTGGCCACGTAGTCTTCACACACCTTCATGAGTTTTCTGATGGCTTTTATGGGGGAGTGGAGTATTACGCCTTGCCATCAGCATTGCTAATACGGTTAGCGCAAACGCCAGCAACGTGACCGCTTGCTCTAGTCTCCATAACGTCTTCGTTGAGATCATCCCTGTACTCACAGCACACGTTGGGGAGAGTAGAGTAATAGACTATAAGCCACCATGTCTGCAAAATTGAGAAGGCGAAAAACGGATATTAATTCACGTAAGTGAAGAAAACCGTGTTTTTATTATAATGTAATATAACAACAATTTATATCTCAATTACAATAATTTCGTTGTCTGTCTGTCTGTCTGTCTATCTGTCTGCCTGTCTATCTCCGTAACTTCGTGTAAGAAAAAAAATGAAAAGTAAAAAAATGTTTTGAATTTTTTTTTTTTGCGATTTTTTTTAAAAATAAAATAAATAAAGACTTATTGCTTAGGAACCGACATGTAAAAGTACCGTCATTTTTCACGAATTTACAGTTAGTAATAATGATAATTTTGTGTCTCACATACACTGCATCTTGATTTAGAAAGCTGAAATCAAGATTGTTGAATAAGTCATTTTTTTGTGTATTCTTCATTTTAATTTATTAGAGTTAAAAATAATAAACAATATGAAAAAGGTTGGAAAAACCATGTGTTGTATATGATTAAAAACGATCTCAATGAAAAAACATAAATTGTAATAAAAATATACGAATGGACAAAAAATTATTTAAATTAATTAGTTTTACTTCGTAATTTGTTAAAAAAAATCATCACGCGTCTGTACAAGTATATAAAGTCTGAAAATTTGGTTTGGAAATTCATTTAGTGTTTTGTTCGATAATTATCGATCATGGGTCCATCGATTATGAAAGAGATTTAATTGTGTTTCTGTCATATACGAGAATATTATTTTTCGTTCACGTTTGAAAAATTTCGTTACTTTTTAAAACGTTTTCATGGAAGGTAAAGAGACTACCGCAAGGGTGGTTTTCCACGTATCTAGGTGTTTCGTAGTTTTACGATCGCGCTCTGCAAGGGAGACTTTGAATCTTGATTCTGGCAAACCATTGGCGCAGGTTGTTGCCTTATAAAATAAAAAAAAATACGCCAAATTAACACCACGTAAATGATGCCATGAAATGTACAATCTTTTAAGTGGAGTAAAACGTTTTTGCGGGTGTGTGAGTAAAATTCTCACACGATTGAAATTAATTCGTAGAGATGAAAATGTTCAAAGAGGATGTATTATTAGAGAGAACTGGCAGCACGAGAGTACCTACTGGCATGTGAAAAATGTTCAATGATTATCAACAAAACAATGTGAAAAAGAATTTCCAGAGACAAGTGGAAGATTCTCAAATGACTCGAGAGACGACGAGTTGACGAGTGACGAGCACAAAATTTGTCTAAATTGCGAAACAGTAATCCAGTTAAATTGACATCCAGTGACTTTTTATAATAATAAAACTTTATTTAATTTCAAGTACTTCATTTTGTTTCCCACCGCCAGCACCGCGATTCAGCGACAGTATAATATCACATATAAAAATAAGTTTATTATTTGATAAAAAGATGAATAGTCTTTTATATTCAAGTCTTGTCGAGTGTATAAAAACAATAAAACGCTAGAAATAAGCAGTATAATTTATGATTATGAATCCACCAATGTTCCGCTAAATAAAACGATGTCAGGCTATTGACTCACTCTTTGTGGGAAGAATCGTATAAGTAGGCTTTATGATTCTCGATTACGCCGGAGGGGCTGGTTTGGCCGCAGGGGTGGGAGAACTTCAACACCCTTAGCATGCCCAATGATTGTCTGGTGTTCGACGTCAAAAAGATAATATATCAAAGGAATATATTTATTGCTAAAAGGCTCGTCTTGCAAAAGAGCCTTCAAAACAGCAAAAAGAAAATACGAAGCGTTTTGATGATTCTCTCATTTTTTCCAATCACATCTGATTGTAACATTCGCCACCTAATCACGACTGACACTCATTTGCTCGTTACTTTTATCTATAATAATAGAGTTTTTCCTAATGAAGTGTGACACCTTTAAAAAAATTTTGAAATGAAACTTTTTTGGGCATGTTAGGGTAAATTTATGTGGTTAAAAGTGAACTTCATACGGTTTCGCATAACTTTTCCTCTACAGAAAAACGCACTTACTAATTAAAGCGTAATTGTGTCCTGATAGAATCGAAATTATTTTTCAGTTAAATTTACTTAATATTTCAATATTTGTGTTTTTAAATAGTTATTTATATTTTTTGTGTATGTTTATAAGTAAATAATAAGCAGTTAAGAAAATAAAAGCAAATTATCGTATACCATTTTGACATACGGTAAGGTAGAGAATGTCTTTTTACCTAAAAAAAGGTACATACACTATTCAAATTAGTTGGTATGCAAATGGACGAAATTTTTATTAATAAATGCACTTTATAGATTCATTACATCAAAAAATTTGTCTAAAGGTATTATAACATTAAACAGTTTTTATAAATACATTTTGTTGGCTTTTTCAAAGTTCAATTTCGATGGCGTAAATTTTAATTTTTTAATTATTTACAATAATCTTCGTTTGGTAAATATCTTGGCCAATTTAATTTCTGCATTACGAGTCTAACAAAAGAAATTATATAATTTCCACGCACATTTATTCATTTTATTTATGTATTTTGTTAAGTTAAGGAAGTTTGTGCAAAAGTTTAGAGATAAGTATTCGCAAATAAATTCGATTGCTTTAATGCCGAGTTTATTTCATTGATAAGAACTTTAATCAATGAAGTTTAGTTTTCTGTTTTGTATACAGCGTTATTTATTGCTCTTTTAAATTCTTGGGGAAACCGAGACAGCGAGCATTAATATAAGTTCAGAGGTGATGCTATCGATTAACCTGGAGAAACTCAATCGTAGTGTGAGGAGTCGGTTATTTTATGTGAAGGTTTTACTTAACAAAAAAAATGTGTATTTCATCATAAAAGTAGGCAGACTTGGTCATCAAGGCAGGATTTTATTTCATTATAAAAATTGGTATAAAAAGGTTTTATTTGGTGATTAATATAGTGTCAGGTATCGTGACTAGGAAGGAATGAACGCAAAATAATGGAAATAATTAGCGATTCATTAATTAATTATTCAATGTACAAAGTCACTTAACACGAATTAAACATAACGCTATTCAAGATATATTAAAGATGTCTCATAGAGACGAAGCTAAACATGTTGTATAGGAAAGTAGGTATGGAATTATTTTGGGGGGTTCATAGGGCTAGTTTGTAGACGTTTCCCGAATTTTGTAGATAATAGAGTGTGGTAAACTGTGCTAGAGACTTCTTTGTTATTGTCGTCATTGTCATATTACGAGGGATTCCGTACGTAATCTCTTTTGTCCTTTCGTTACACGAAGGAAGGATTATAATATCACTATAAAAGGAGATTTTTATATCTATAATAACAGATTTTTAAATTGAGAAGAAAATAAAATATTTAGAATACCTTCTAATGACGGTGAATGTTTTGCGGTTGCAGCTTGTGTGCATATTCCCCCAGTGAAGCCGAATGGGTTCTCATTTATTGTAGAATTGTCTTTTGTGATTGAGTTTGGTCGCTTTTGACTACTTATTCTACATTATTATTTACTTGACTGTATTGTATTATTGTATTATTATATTATTGTATTATTAATTAAGATTTTGATATATTAGATAAGTACCTTTTGATATATTTTGATATATTAGATAAGTACCTTTCTTATTGTCTAATAAATTATATTACCTACCTATATGATTTTAAGTGGTTATCCCTCACCACACACAAGAATCGTAATTCTTTTTGGTGAGGTATACACATACAAAAAAATGAATTGTAAATAGAGGGGGAGCTATATCAATATTAATATAATTATATATTTACGGATAATATACAACAAAAAAGTTACGAAAAATTCTAAAAATTCTAAATCATTATTAAATTTTAATACCTCATTTCATATTATACTTTTGTAGGAACAGATCAATTTAATAAGCTACTCGCAAAATTAAAAAACATTAAGAAATGACCTTTTTTTCCTTTCCAATTGTTATAGATTGATCTTTAAATACACACCTATTTTTATCTAAATATAATAAATTCAAAGCAAGAAAACACTTTATGGCTTGACATTATAAGACATTTAATAAATAATTAAATACTATGTTTTAAACCACTTGATCACTATATATTTGTCAACTTGTTTTGGTTGGACTCAACCTTCTTCAGGACAATTAAATATAGACTAATTTAGGTACAGAAATTTATAAAGGAGGAAAGAAAAAGAGAGAAGGACAAAGTGTCAACTAGGTGAGGGGGTGGATAGGGTGATATTAAGTAACTGTAAAGACAAAGAAAATATATTAAACCATTCTGGTATTTATAAACTTAGCTGCATTGATTGCCCAGCTTTCAATATCGGTAAAACATCGAGAAACGTAAATATTAGAATAAAAGAACATATAAAATGCTTAACAAATGTAGGTTTTTCTGAATTTGCCGAACATCTGATTAATTTTGATCACACATTTGATAATAATACAGGGCCAAAAATTTTACACAAAAACGGACTAGGTTTGCGACTTAACAATCTAGAAGCATTAGAAATTAATAAAGCCATCAATAATAATAGTCAAATAATAAATAAACAAATTAAAATATCTAATAGTCCGATTTTAAAGCTGTTTCCTCTATCTTCAGTTAACCCCTCCCCTTCCCTCCCCCCCCACAAGTTGACACTTTGTCCCTCTCTCTTTTTCTTTCCTCCTATATAAATTTCTGTACCTAGATTAGTCTATATTTAATTGTCCTGAAGAAGGTTGAGTCCAACCGAAACTAGTTGACAAATATATAGTGATAAAGTGGTTTAAAACATAGTATTTAATTTATTCTTAAATGTCTTATAATAAATTCGTTGTCTGCCTGTCACGTAAATTCGTGACTTCCTGGAAATTAATGGCTAAAAACGAAAGTATACGGATAAAGAGAGACTCGTCCTTTTTGGTTCCGACTCGTTCCCGAAAGAAAGGACGCGCAGACAGCAAAGCGGCAACTAACCAACATTGCCACAACCGCCCTCTCCATGGCCCATCAAAAATATACTTTATATACTACACATTGTAAGAGCAGAGCTTGGTTAAGTTGTGAACCATTAATTTGCGCCTCGTTCGACGTTTCACAGGCTTTCAATTATGTATAAATAAATAAGTACTTAATACTTAAATTACGTTTCGTGATTTATCACGGCTACATACACGAATACTATTAAATTTCCAACACTTCGTTCATATTCTTTGTTTATTTCATGTCTATTTGTTACAGGTCGATTTTTCTTTTATTACATTGTATAACATTGTTTTGTATTATTCAATGTAAGCCAACTATTTTTTTAAACACGAGCATTCCTGTTCTTTTGGGGAGGTAGCACAAAAAACGTTTTTATTGATACTTATTAATATATTATTTTTTTGCAAAATAGTGTAAAAAATATTTATTTGAAAAAAGTTTAATACAGAGTTAAATTTCATAGGTAAACAGATGATTGAATACCTTTTTACATAATCAATACTTTTTTTTGTTGAAGGAAATTCATATAAACATTGATATCAGCTTAATATATACCTTATTATTATAAAGTTTTTTTTCAGTAAATTGTTTTGTTATTTTTTATAAGATATTGTCGCTCAACTAGTAAAACTGATATTGCATAAAACGTTCAGATTTTTTTTTATCTAATATTTTCAAATTCTTAAAGTTGTAATAGATTTTTATGTTACCTAACATATACAGCATAAGATATAAAGTGTATTAAATTTTTAATCTAAAGTAAGTTTCACGTATTTTCTTTATTTTTTCTTAAAAGTCGTTATATTGTTTTCGTCCCTAATATGCCCTGGTAGTTTCGTATATAATTTCATCGCACTGTACATCACAGAAGTCGGCGATCTTTTTTTCGTTCAGACTCGATATCTATCACAGCAATATCTCATTTCACGAATGTGTGGATAACAATAACAATAACAATAACAATAACAATAACAATAACAATAACAATAACAATAACAATAACAATAACAATAACAATAACAATAACAATAACAATAACAATAACAATAACAATACAATAACAATAACAATAACAATAACAATAACAATAACAATAACAATAACAATAACAATAACAATAACAATAACAATAACAATAACAATAACAATAACAATAACAATAACAATAACAATAACAATAACAATAACAATAACAATAACAATAAAAATAACAATAACAATAACAATAACAATAACAATAACAATAACAATAACAATAACAATAACAATCACAATAACAATAACAATAACAATAACAATAACAATAACAATAACAATAACAATAACAATAACAATAACAATAACAATAACAATAACAATAACAATAACAATAACAATAACAATAACAATAACAATAACAATAACAATAACAATAACAATAACAATAACAATAACACGGTTAACAAGTTGCAAATTTTCTCTGATTCATTAGTTTTCATACGACACCTTTTCTCGAAAATTTTGTTTTAAACGTTGAAAAGGATAAACGAAGCAGGTAATAAGTACGGCCTGAAGATGAACATTCGCAAAACCGAATTGTAATTAGTGTAAAAAAGATCACTTTCGACACCAAATATGTAACCGTTAACAATGAACCTCAAGTCACGCAATACAAGTACTTAGGTGCATACGTGAACGAAAATTGTGATACAACTCGAGAAAAAAATTTTTGCATAGAGGTGGCAAGAAGTAGTTTTCTCAGAATGAGATTTTACTTTCTACCTAAGCCTGCAACTTAGAATGCGCGTGGTTCGATGTTGTATTTTCGCCATTCTCTTGTATGGGGTGAAGGCGTGGACACTAAACCATGAACTTAGTCGAGGCATTTGAAATGTGGCTCTGTAGATGCATATTGAAAGTTTCCTGGGTGGATAGAGTGACGAATGTTGAACTTCTCTGGCGTATGGAAAGAGACCGAGAAGTGCTGCGGACTATTATGAGAGAATAGAATTATCAACTTTCCTCATCTATTAGAACGTATCTACTTGCGTGTCCCAACCCGCGACACTAGAAGTTACGCAGGTTTTGCTTTAGAAACTGCAGCCACTAACTACTTGTTGAATTCTACGTTACAAAGGCTTTCGAGATTAGCAAACTGATACGGATAGACAGATTTTTTTACAATTAATGTATATTATAGATGTCTCACAGAGACGAATCTATATTTTTTCAAGGGAGAGTAGGTAAAGAAGTCTTTTTTTGGGTGGCCATAGGACTTACGACCTATCGTACGGTTGGCTTAGGTGATCACTTTACACATGTGTAACGTTCGCCATTTCCACCCATGATAGAACACCATGTCTATTAATTTTTTGGAAATTGTATATATATTAAATTTTCGCGCCACGTTTCACATGTGAGTTTTAACGACTCCCTAGCGGCTAGCACCAAAGCTTTTTCCTTCCCCTTGAATAACCACAGATGTCGCTAAACGAGACATCTAAATTGATTTTGGAGTTTTTTAGCTATATACTTTATCTTGTCTAATGGCATTCATCCAAATTTCTATCATTACACTAGTATTTTGAAAATATATATAGTTCATATTCTCAAAATATTCAGATTTTTTTACTATTAATCTTATTAAATTAAATTTTATTGAAAAATATTTTGAAAGATAACTAAACTTCGTCTACAGAAACTTAAAAAAATAGAGAATAAATATTAAGGAGTCGTTTGTAAAAAGTTATAATTATCTTCTCGGCAACTACCAACATATCGGCTATTTTTATGTCAATTGTTTAATGCAGTTAAAGAAGAGTTTTAATTTTAATTATACCTATTACTATACCTATACGTAATAATTATACCTATATGTAATATCTACTGTGGCTTGTGTTGTTGCTTAATATTTTTATACATTATCTACATCGTACGTAGACGCCCTAAGGTCATTAAATAAATAAATAAAAAAAATCTGATCGCGCAAGGACTTTCGCGAACGCTCTGTGTTCCTGCGCTCTTCAACACTCACCTCACCTACTATCTTAATCATCGTCATCATCAGACGTAAATTTCTATTACTTCATTGTTCACATAATCGTAGGTTAAGTCTCAAAAATAAACTGATCAACTGCGGATAAGTCACAGTTTTCATCCCTTAGGAAAGATATGTTCAATTTGCAAAAAGTTTCGAATAATTTTCACATTAAAAACAGCTCTCCGGAGCGCGGTGTGGTGCGGTTCCCTTTCATGCTCAACTATTAACCCTTTAAGGTCCGCTGCGGGTTAAAATACGACCCCGTGAAATATTGCTTATCACAGTATTGCCGCTTCATTACCCTCACCGCCCGCGCCCCCACCATAGCCACCCCCACTCCCCCACCCAACCCTCCTGCGGAAACTTTTCACAAGGGGTAGTCAACGACCAACCGCCAGAGTTCCAACTCCATTAAGGGGCTGTCGAATTACGGAAATAATTATTATGATGAGTAAATCTCTTTACTGTAATGTGATCAATATCAGGCCCAGTCTTGCGCTTGTCAGCACGATTTTCATCATTTGTTTGCTGTCAGTACACTTTGTCTTTCACTTTTATTTAATATCTTTATCTAAAAGAAGAAGAATCAGTGATATGACGATACTATATAAAATTGTAAACGAGTACTTCGATGTGTTCGAATCACAATATGCAAAATCTTTCATCTGAAATATGTGAACGAAACACGATTTTTTCAGAACTCCTTCATCCTTTTAACATTGTTAACATAAAAAAGAAATTAAAATTAGTGGGTACAAGATTTTTTCAGTCCTTCTTCATCTTTGTAACAATTTTAACATAAAAAAGAAATTAAAATTAGAAGAACAAGATGTTTTCAGACCTTCATCCTTTTAACATTGTTAACATAAAAAAGAAATTAAAATTAGTGGGTACAAGATTTTTTCAGTCCTCCTTCATCTTTGTAACAATTTTAACATAAAAAAGAAATTAAAATTAGGAGAACAAGATGTTTTCAGACCTTCATCCTTTTAACATTGTTAACATAAAAAAGAAATTAAAATTAGTGGATACAAGATTTTTCAGACCTCCCTTAATCTTTTAACATTGTTAACATAAAAAAGAAATTAAAGTTAGTGGATATAAGATTTTTCCAGCCCTTCTTTATCTTTAAAACATTATTTACATAAAAAAAGATATTATTATTAGTAAGAACAAAATTTTTTCAAACTTCTTTCATCCTTTTAACATTGCTGACATAAAAAATAAATTAAAATTAGTGGATACACGATTTTTTCAGCCCTCTTTCATCTTTATAACATTTTTAACATAAAAAAAAAATAAAATTAGTAAATCAAGATTTTTTCAGGCCTCCTTTATCTTTTTAATATTGTTAACATAATAAAGAAATTAAAATTAGCTGACACAAGATTTTTTCAGACCTTCTTTATATTTCTAAGATTGTTAAAATAATAAATGAATTAAAATTATCTGAATCAAGATTTTTTCAGACCTCTTTTATTTTTTTAACATTGTTAACATCTTTGTAAATTGGTCTGACGTAAATAAATTTATCAAATATAATAATTTCGTTGTCTGACCGTCTGCCTATCGTAAAGTCCGTAAATTGCTAGAATCAAAACTTAAGATAATTAGACACGCAATCTTCGCACGGCGTTTATCACACGCAGTCACGCAAGGCGAGTCGTTATTATTGATTCCCGTGATTTGTTGAATTCTTGTCAGCTGTCAGATTTTATTTACACGCGAATGTTTCGATCGTTACTCAAGAAAGTTTTCGTTTGCCCCAATTATTTTGATCATTTATGTAAGTTTTAATTCTTTTCATGAAACTCAATAAAATAATCGAAAATGATCACTGTAATTTTTACAACTCAATACTTTGAGCGTCATTAATATATAATTTTTATTTTTTTTTAGTTTTTAAGTATAGCTTCTACCGCGCGTACATGAGTACACGCATGATTTTTTTTATATTTAAACATTTTTTTACATACTTTTAAAACGAATATTCGGTACTTCCCTCACATATCGCGATTTATTAGAATATAATACTCTTTATTTGCAAAGCACATTTTCAGACTGTAAGTCGCAATTCAATAATACAATTTTATTGCAATTAAATATCTGATTAAAACTGCAACACTTATGACAACTTCTTTTTGTAATTGTATACCATAATATAATGTAATGAATAAACATTCTAGTACAAGGTATAAAATTCGCGCACAATAACGAACAAAGCATTAGTTACTGAGAAAAAATATTATCATTTACGACTACTGTAAGACTCGCTAATTTTTTTTTTATTATAGTCAGATAACAAATAATAATTCCTTGAGGTATATCGCTGTTCTCTCATTGGATTTTCACTTACTTATCGACTCGTTTTCAGCAAAATATTTTACTTGTTTTCAGCAAAATATTTCACTTGTTTTCAGCAAAATATTTCTTTTTTTTTTTTGAGACCACGGTCCCACCAGAAAGGGACCAGAATCCTAGAACAGCCACCCGGCTTATGTCCTATCATTGGCAGATTTTAGGATCTCTTACGCTTTGGCTATATACACTATTTCTTCCATTTCACACTTGGCCCTCTCTTCTAAGAGCGAAATTTTAATTAATCTTCGGACCTACTCAATCAGATATTGTATTGGTAAAATAGATTACTTACAAAATCCCTCGTAATATTTCGATGATAACAATAAGATCGAACTCTCTAGCACCTTAGAGAATTCACCACCATGCTCTCATGTTATCTATAACGTTCGGGAAAAGTCTACAAACGTCTGAAAACGACGAGAACATTTGAGTAAACACTAGAATAATCTAGGAGGTTCGAAAAACCAGCGTTCTAAATGAGACCGACAACTGTACGAGACTTCGTTTTGATATTTCTATCGACGCGATATTAGCCGCGGAATGGCGGCCGGTGTAGCCAGTCATTGAATTTCGGAGCGACAGAAGTGTAACGAAATAATCGAGCGAAGTACCTAAGTGGCGAAATAAATAAGTGCGAATTACATGTGCGAAAATCAAAGGGAGTGTTCTGGCAAGTGATAAATAAAGTGTTACCCAGCGATTACAAAGAGTTTAGAGTCGAGTTTTAATTTGCGAATTTGAGAATGTGTGAATTTGAGAAGAGTGCATTAATAATTAATTTCTAATTACTTGTCGTCTTTCGCAGCCATGACCCGTGATAGTATGATCCATTGCCAAGATAATTGACACTTTTATTACTCTATAGTCTTAAAAACTATACGTAATATATTACATATAGGTATTAGAGCCATGGTGAATTAAAAATATACATATTTATATTTAGAGCATCCCTGTAATGATGACACCCACATACAACCACCCTCGGCCATCCCCATCACACATAATTACCAGCCGACGATAATTTGCAAAGGGGTTTCTTTGTCGAGTTTTCACGCGGCCATACGGACAGGGTGGTCGAACGTTAAACCGCCCCACATTTAGGGGATGAAGCATCTTTCAGCTATTCAATATTTTATCAAAATACAACGCCATTGATTTTGGTACTAGATTTTGAATAACGGTCAATAACATTGGTCGTCGATAAAAATAATCATTTTATTGATGGATTTGGCTTCACATGGTACAGCATTTTCATATTGATTATTAAATTGGGTGAAAGAGATAAACTATGTTAGCTCTAAGTGACATAAATTATAATTATATACAGGGTGGTAGCAGAAACATTGCCGGTAGATTCCTGCTCATGTTATGAGTCTAAAATGTTCAAGCAACCATGGTCTAATATCAATAGTTATGGAGATATGCAATATCAAAGTTTGCATTTTTTTCAATATTTCTTACTTATTTTTTGCAAAAAGTTGAACTATCATTACTGTAACTTATATCGATTATAAAAAATTCATTCGCTTTTAATACAAACCTTGCAAAAATTGAAAAAAAGTTCGTTTTCACCAGGTTTTTATCATTTTATTTAAGTTGTATTGAAGAAAATGAATTTTTCATAATCGACATAAATTACAGTAATGATACTTCAACTTTTTGCAAAAACATAAGTCAGAAATATTGAAAGAAATGCAAACTTTCATATTGCATATCTCCATTACTATTGGTATTAGATCACGGTTGCTGGAACATTTTAGACCTATAACATAGTCAGAAATCTACGATAATTACAAAACTCGTCGTGAAATGTGAGTAACAGTGGATAGGGAAAATTGCGAAACACTTCATGAAGCAAGAAGTGAAAAGCGGCCGATGATGTTGATAATACTGTAACGAGATGCTAAAAAGGATTTACGTGCTGTCCAAACTCCTGGCAATATGTCACTTGGAACAACACTATCGTAGGATCTAGAACGATATACAATTATCTACAACTTTCGAGAAACGTCTACGAACATCTAGAAATGCCTGGAAAAACCGACGAAAACCTTCTCCTAAACATACATATATACAATAATCTAAAAGGTATACCAAAATTTGGGTATAAATGCATGTTTGACAGTCCGTTCGGCGCGAGGTCGGCCCTGAGCCGCGAGATGACGCCCAGGGTAGCCAGTCGTGCATAATCAAAGCGATAAATAAGGCGACATAATCGATTCACCCATCAAGAGCTACAATATTTCTGATTTTCTTGTGATATTTAACTAATAGCAATTCTTATAAGTGGAGATATTCATTAAATCGCTTAAAAATTTTGTTATGAAAATCGCATATGCTCCGGGCGCTGTTATTAATAAAATTTTGTTATGAAAATTGCATAATTGTAATGTAATTGTTGTTTAATATAATTATTGTAATCAAAATCATAATGTTTTATTTATTTTTTATTTATTTATTTAACGCCCTTTTGGGCTTTTACAAATATACGGAATATTTTTTTTTTTAAATAACAGACAGATATAATAATAATACAGTTAAAGGTACAAATAATAAGAGTTAAAGGTAAAATAATAATACAGAAAATTTATTGTTCATTTCCATTTCGTTAAGATGTAAACAATTGTATCAGCTTTGTCCTTTACACATTCCATTCCCTAATGAGTGTATGATATATATATATATAATATATATATACTATAATATATATATATAGATTATATAATATATATATATGGGATGTATAATGTTGATTCAACGTGCTTAGTTTTTCATTTTATCTTTTTATAAAAGAAAGTTTTTTTTTTGATGGATAAATGTTATTGATTCTATTCTATTCTACCAGTAATTTATATTATATATCTTGAGTTGGAACACTCTAATCACCAAACTATTTCAACGCGAGGTATGCAACATAGTACGTGTTTTTTTTATGTACGCCAAAGAAGTATTACTTTTAACGTGCGAACATAATTTACTTTATCCACTTTGCTGGTGAAAATTTTCCTCAAAGACGTGTGTTTTTGTTATAACGCAAAACAGATGACTGTATACTTATAATAATTTGAAAATAAATACGTTGGCCCCAATCCCCGCGGCCTTATAGTTCATATTTTCTTGTGTATTTTTAGCGCACACACATGAACAAAAATAATAAAAACGAAGTCCAGGCCAGACAAATAGCGTTTGTTTACAATCACAGCGCGTATTTGCACAGCAGCGCAGCTCGCTAATTGGAAATTATTTTTCCCTAGGAGATTATTTTCAAAACCGAACGTAGGTACGACCCTCCCTGGCGGGGGGATGAACTTTGTGGCAACAGCCTGAAAGTAAAACAACGACAGGAATGTGAAAAAGTGCAGCAAATTAGTTAAACAGTGCAGATTTCATTTTGCGTAAATTTTAAGATAATAAGTGAGACGAATGCAAAAATATTTAATCAAGATAAATTATAAAAGTCTCACAAAAAACGAAGATATTTATATATAGTCTTTTTAGGGTGGCCCAGGACTATGACTTAAGTGATTATTATCTTCTAGTCTAGAGACTAGAAGGAATGTGTATTTGATTACACATTTTTATCGATTGTTGCGCGGTATGATCGATAATCCTGAAATTATGCAGAGCATTGGTTTGTATGTTCCTGATAATTACATTAGACATCGTCAGCATAGATTGTTTCACATTCCAATATACTGGACCAACCTGCCGATGGTTATGCCTGTTGGAAGAGCCACAGCTATGCTGAACAAAATCGCTGTGGGTATTGATATATTCCATGTGTCTGAGGGGGTTTTCCGAAGCGGGATTCTCCTATACCTTTGACCAGATTTTATGTTATTTTTTATTTATTTTTTTTATATATATACTTCCTTATATATATGCCTTAAACATTTTGTTTGTAATATACATTTTATCAATAAATAAATTGAATTGAGAATTGAATTATATTCAACGCAACATTCACAAAATCTACCATAAGAACATTTTTTTTTTTTTAAAGTTGTGTATATGTTCTAAATCTATATTCTTTCAAATACTTGATGGAACTTCAATGGGGCTCACAAATATGATTCTGGACATGATTTAAAATATTCACAATAACCAAATTTTGGTACTGCAAGAAATTATTATTGAGTATAGTATATAGAGTAGTTTGTTGGTCTTGTGGGTAGGACTCTCGCCTCGAGATCCAAAGGTCGCAGGTTCGAATTTCACTCCAGACAAGCAAGTTAGTCCTATTTTCGTAGCACAAGCGTTAAGCTTAATTTGAAAATAGTAAGAATATCGATGTGACACGAATTCCGTGTTCACGTCTTTATTTTAATTAAGAAAAAAATATTAAGTGCCTGATGGGACTTGATGGGAATGTTGTACAGGAAATTGGGAAGAAAAATAAAATGTAAAATTCACTGTTGGAAACAAAGGCACTTAAATATTAGTGAAAATCAAAATGTCAAAATCACTTTGAAACGGAAAATATCATTGTTTGCTATATAGCATTCACATGGAACCGAAAAATAAAAAAAAATGCTATAGAAATCAAAACAATATGTCATAAGTTAGAATAAACACAAGTGCAAAATTTAAGTTAATACTAAACTTTGTCGAATCGACGAAGCGCGAGTCTCGATTCCGCTTAAGCATTAGTTGGATGTAAGAATCACGTTCACTATTTGAACTGGATACCTAATGAGATGACACAAAGATTTCAAAGTCAATTAAACGAAGGTTAGTGCTGCAGGGTTAAGAAAGAGTTGATAGTGTGTGAGTTGATGGCGGAAAGTAAGAAACAAAAACAAAAGAACTGCAAAATACATGGTATGTGGAAAACCAAGTTTTGTAAGATGTTCTGTTAGATTGGTCAACACACTTTCTAGACAAGCGTTGCATAGGAGTATAAAGGTGTACAACTTTAATTAAACGAATTAACTTAATTTATCACAACTTAATTTTTGGTAAAAACCAACTGGTTTTTGAAACAACGTTTCTATATTATCAGGGTTTATTTATTACTTAATAAACTTTACAAATTATGAACAATCGTACATCGGTGTCAAGTGTCCAAATGGGGCTAAATAGTGGGGGGTGCGAAAGAAACAGGTGAAAGGAAACATATTCAAGATAGAGCTGTAAGTTAGATTGTTTTGGTCATTTATAATACATTCATTATTATTTATAGATTTCTGAATTTAACATTCATCATTATAGTAAAAAAATATTGTCGTATGAAGTACATAATATACAATTCAAGCAGGTGCATGTAGTCAGAACAAGAAGTATTACTTTTATTTTAACAAATATTTGCCCTCGTAGCCCAGTGCGTATGACACTGGCTTCTCACACTGAGGGTTCCGGGTTCGATTCCCGGTAAGGTCATAATAAATCTATGTGATTTACTCAAGCCTTGGTGTTTTCTGATGTGTATCGCTTCTGTAATTGGGCCTCTTGACCTGTTTAAGCCTAAATAATAAAAAAATCTTAATTAAACAAGAAGTATTTCTTTTATTTTAACAAATATTTGCCCTCGTAGCCCAGTGCGTATGACACTGGCTTCTCACACTGAGGGTTCCGGGTTCGATTCCCGGTAAGGTCATAATAAATCTATGTGATTTACTCAAGCCTTGGTGTTTTCTGATGTGTATCGCTTCTGTAATTGGGCCTCTTGACCTGTTTAGGCGTAAATAATAATAAAAAAATTAATTAAATATTTTTTCGGCAGAATATTACGAAATATAAAATCTGAATAATATTTTGTTTAATTAATGTATATTATAGATATCTCACAGAGATGAAACTGTATTTCTTATGGGAAAGTAGGTATAGAAGTCATTTGGGTGTACATAAGAAATACAGTTTCATCTCTGTGAGATATCTATAATATACATTAATTGATTAATAATGTCTCTGTGACATAAATCCAGCACTGTTCTGAAAGATTTGAACAAACTCAAAAATATTCTGAATATTTTATTTATTACGATTGAATATAATGCGATATATCTCTAATTTCGTTTTTTTTTTTCAAAATAAATGCTAAGGAAAAAGTCATGCTCACTGCACGTCCCTGCATTCAGGGGAGTGTTGATGAAATGTCAAATTATAATTCTCGTGTGTGATGTACACGCGTGAAATATCTGATGACCATATTAATATTGTAATTAAAATGTCAATGTTCCGCATAATTAAAAAATAAATAAACACATTGCTTGGCGCATTTGCGCTGGCAGTATACATTCCACACACGTGTAAGTGTGATGCTGGCGTATAAGATTCCGCACACGGTTTAACAGCTGCAGTGCCTTTTACATCGCTGTAGGAAAAATTACCTTTGGCCGTTTTTCCTCACGATTAGGTTCTTTAATCTGGATCACAGGGAAAGTAGGAAACTTTTTAAAAAACATCGGCATTGGAATGCTGGGAGAAGAATGTGATGTGCATACACTTGCATTGGCAATCATTGTACGGTTCAAAGCATCGTATTGATTGGTGAACTTTAAAATTGATAAATTGTACTTGTACTTTTTTGATTGGAATCGAAGTAATCCTATGTTATGTATTCATACTTGGGAATGCAGTAATGAGTTTACAGGTGGATTAATATGCGATCTAATAATTTCTCCAGTTTATTATAACAATATGATTTGTTGCCAACCGAGCGTACTAAAGCCTGTCTATCGGATGCGTAGCCCGGGAATCGAAGAGCCCGGTGCGCCCGAGTGCCCCCGGTTTTATGCGCTCGCCTCCCTCACCACTCTCGCACCCTGGGCTACGGGTAGCGAGCACTACAACCTATATATTATGTATGGTATAAAAGTAAAGGCAAAAATGTAGCTGAGTATAATTGAGTAGCTTCTTGGTCTTGTGGTTAGGACACTCGCATCGTGATCCAAAGGTCGCGGGTTCGAACCTCACTCGAGACTAGCAAGTTAGTCCTATTTTCACAACACAAGCATTTAGCTTAGTTTGAAAATAGTAAGAATATTGATGTGACATGTATTCCGTGTTCGCATCTCTATTTTTTTTTTAAAAATGTCCAAAAAAATTATACATTGTTTTGAATGCAGTTACAGAGGATTACTAATTTAAAATTAACCTAATTCTATATTTTGTTTGTATCTATCCCTTTCTTAATCATGTTTCTTATTAATTTACAGACTATGCTTCCTAAAAAATCTCGAATTTATTATATTATAAATTAGTAATCCTCGATGACTGCAGTAATTTTTTTTTTATATTGCGCCTTCGATTTTATACCCTATTTTATGCACTCGCATTCTTGTGCGCGTAATACCGGCTTCTCGGGTCGGAGCAGAGGTTTGATTGTCCTTGTGTGTTACTTTCTAATGTCTAAATGTTTTTGTAATTTGTATTTCGCTACTGTAATTGGGCCTCGTGGCTACTTTTTTGTTAAAACATATATTAAAATTAATGTAATAAAATAGTACTTAACTAAGTTACGAGTAATACATTTATGCTGTCATTGCTATTCTATATATAGTAATGGGTATTTATTTTCCATTTTAAAATCAGCGATATTTTATGCATTCTTTGCAGCTGACACGTAGATGATTTATTTTCTATATCAATTAAATATTGTTAAAAAGCGAGGTTTCCCTTTTTTAGAAAGGGACTAAAAAATATTAATATTCTTTTTCGAAGCGGCTTATTTAAACAAATTTAAAATCATATGTTAATTTGCTTATTCAATGTTACTTATACCAATTCTTCTCCTCTCTTTTCAATATTCCCGTTAGGAATACTAATAAATCATTATGCTAGCTCATTTACATAGCTTTTGTGTTCTCATAAAATTTGCTGAGATCATCTGCATACATTATTGTTTTGCTTTGAATATTTTGCAGTATCAGGTTGTTTACTTAAAAGATATATCTAATATATAGATATATATATATATATATATATATATATATTATATTTGATATAGTAATTGTTCCAGTATGGATCCTTGGGGTAACTCATATTTCACATTCATATGGTTTTATATTTACGTTAGAATACAACTGTGTAGGTATCTTTGTTATGTGAAGAAAGTATAGAAAGCAACATACAGATTTACACTGAATTAAAATAAATATCTTTAAAAGGAATAGATCGACTAATATTTACAAACCTCAAACCTATACGCATTGAAAAGTATAAACATATTTAGAAGACAGAATATTACATAAAAAATTGACGTATTGTTATTATAAATAAAAAATTGCCATAAATTGCAACGCTGGCGGCAGAGCAGAAACACCATAAAAGCTAAAAATGGCATCGTTGCGTTGCATAGATAAATGCATAATAATGGAACCTGTATCGGTAAAAGTGGCGCGCAGTAGAGCAGCTTTTTTATATGTAAATGTTTTAAGCCCTATTCAATATGCCCGGTTCAGCAGAAAGTGCTCCTGGGAGCGAGGAGCCCTTTCATCCGATAATCGCGTACAAACTGAAAGTTCGTTTCGCCGATTTTTCGCTGACATTCAACATTTTTCATTGATTGCAGTCATTGATTTGAGTGTTGCGGCGGAAAATGAAACAGAATATTTTCCCAATTTTTTCCCAATTTCCCAATTCCTTTCTTTTAACTCGTCTGCTTGCTTGCTTGATGAAAAAACCTTGGATCAATTTTTAACCCTTTTCCCGAGATCCATTCGAGCTGAAACTTTGCAAGTAGACTCGTGGCGACCTTCAAGAAGATCTATCAAATTTTCGTTAAAAAAATAATAATTACAGTATAATTTTGGATTTTTCAAATTTTTAATGGTTTTTTCATACAAATCAATAAGTTGTATGGAGATTCCGACGCATATGGTAGACACGAAACCCGAAAATGAGAAAGGGAGTATTGTCAAAACTTGGTTTTTATGGGTTACTTTTTATTGAAATTGAAATTTGAATACGAAAAAATAATATTCCAGTAAACATTAGATAAAATATTTAAAAAAAATCCCAATAAGCCGGTAATGACATATGGAGTAGAGACGATTTAGTGGGTCATTAATATAACTGATAGTGAGAGGGATTGCTCCTCTCGAAACTATTCAAGTAACAAGTTACTCGTATTGTGTGTCTGTACAAAGTTTAAATATTTTTTATTTATTTTTATTTAAAATTATACACCATGAAATAACTGCTAAATCGTTCAGTGATCTATTAAATTATATAAATTATATATTTATTATAAATATGAAAAAATACATTTATAAAGATTTCCACATTTATTAAAAATAATCGGTGGTGTTTTGAGATTAATTGCAATATAAAGTTAATATTTATTTTTTGCGAAATTTAATTTTTTTTTTTTTATAAATATTATTATTAAGTTCTGCGGGTTAACTATTTTATGTGTGACAGCTGTTTCGGCTTGCAAGGCCATTATCAAACAATGGATATACCACGTATAAACGACTTATTTATAAAATTTTAAGTAACAGGTCGTTTTATAAATAAGTCGTTTATACGTGGAATATCCACTGTTTGATAATGGTCTTGCAAGCCGAAACAGCTGTCACACATAAAATAGTTAACCCGCAAAACCTAATAATAATATTTATTAAAATTTTATTTATGTAAAATTTCAGTGATAATAATTTTTATTAATTTTAAAACATTTTAACTTTCATTAATAAAAATTATTAAAATTTTATTTACTTTAAATTTCGTAAAAAATAAAAATGGAGTTCTACAAATTAAACACAAAAACCATAAATAAATAAAGTTAATAACTACTTGAAAATGGGCATACATGCACATGTATCATTAACATCACAAGACTTGGATAACATGCATGTGTGTATTTCGTTCCCTGGAATGAGATTGTTCCGGGATCATATCTCGGTGGTTACCGAGTATTTTGTCGAAAGATAACGTTTTCCTGTACATATTTTTAAGCCCTTTTAAACGATAATCTTATATATTATAAATAGTGCATATCAGCCACTGAAAGGTAATTATAAATAACGTAAAATTATTATTAATTTAAGTTGACGGTCCGGTTTACTTTATCGCGGACTATTCCTATATTATTATTAAACAATATATATATATATATGAAAAAGAAATCCGTGTTTCCCTACCCGCCAAGTTTTCTCCACAAGCACCCACCGGTGTTTATGGTGGTGAATAGCCCTTGGTGTCACATCGAAAATATGCGAGTTTGGTGGGGGTGGCTGGCGTGGGTGGGAGTGGGTGACGAAAATGTGCTTTCCAGCACATTGTTTTGTTATGGGAAGGTCGGAAATGTTTCAGATTGTTTCAAAATAGGCGCGCCGACTGTGTCGGTGAGTCTAGAAAGTTCCGGAAATACCTGCCCTAGAAAGTTCTGGAAGGAGAAGGTTCTAGAAAATTCCCGAAAGTTCAACAAGGTTCTAAACTGAGTGACGGAATGTGTCGGTGTGTC
>JADDOH010024867.1:0-85176 GCA_016648135.1 Agrypnia vestita
TCTATTGTTTTCGCACAATTGTCAGCATATAGGATGCATGTGTCGTCTGCAAACATAAATTTTTTACAGTATTTTATTACATTTGCCAGGCTATTTACATGCATAATATAGCACATAGGTCCCGTTATCGATCCTGTTGGCACTCCATATTTTATATCTTTTAGTGCACTTTATTTATTTGATATCTTAACTGAAAACTTTCTTGATCTCAGGTATTCAGAGAACCATTTGTTAACTGGTCCTCTTAACCCGCTCTCTTTCATCGCCGTGAGTAGAGTGCCATGGTCCAGCGTGTCAAAAGCTTTTTTGAAATCAATGAACAGTGCAACGATATGTTTTTTGTCATTTAAATAACTGTTAATTTCATTGGTAAATTTTGCAAGGAGAGTCTTTGTACTTTTTTGTTTTTGAAATCCGTGTTGCATTGGATGGATAATTTTATTTTTGTCTAAGTAAGATGTGATTTTGTTAACTATAACTCTTTCAACAATTTTATTAATGCTTGATAGTAATGCTATCGGTCTGTAGTTTGTTGTATCTGAATGGTCACCATTTTTAAATATTGGTCTTATGATCGATATTTTCAGTTTATCCGGATACTTTTCTTCTTCCAAACATAAGTTGATCATTTTAGATAAAACAGGTCCAATTTTCTTTTTTACAGTCTGTATATCCGCCATTCTAATTCCATCCATTCCTGGACCTTTTGCTATACTCATACTGTCAATGCATTTAATTATCTCATTCGGTGTTATTTTATTTATTCTTATTGATTTATCCACTTCGGTCACATATGTCCGCCTATTAAGGAACTTTTCTTCGCATTTATGTTTTATACCATCAATTTCTTCAGAAAAGGTTTTAGCAAAATTATTGCATATAGTTTCGCTTTCAATATCCATGTGCTTAAGTATATCCATGTCGACATTTTGTTTCTGTCTCCCCGTCCATTCATTTATATTTTTCCAAATTTTTTTATAATTTCCCGCATTTTCTTGTATGATTTTTTGACGGTATGTATTTTTTGTTCGGTTTATTGCTTTGCTTGTTTTATTTCTGAAATTAGTATACTGTAGGCGATACATAATATTATTTGGAGAACTTTTCCATTTTCTATAGAGCTGATCCTTAGTTCAAAAGGTACATAATTTTTTTACTTAGTCAGTTCCCTTGTCAAAGCAATAGGTCTAGCAGTCCACAATCTTGAGTATTCCTTGTCTTGGTCTGGTCCTGCAATTGGTCTAGCAGTCCACAATCTTGAGTATTCCTTGTCTTGGTCTGGTCCTGCAATTGGTCTAGCAGTCCACAATCTTCAGTATTCCTTGTCTTGATCTGGTCCTGCAATTGGTCTAGCAGTCCACAATCTTGAGTATTCCTTGTCTTGGTCTGGTCCTGCAATTGGTCTAGCAGTCCACAATCTTCAGTATTCCTTGTCTTGATCTGGTCCTGCAATTGGTCTAGCAGTCCACAATCTTGAGTATTCCTTATCTTGGTCTGGTCCTGCAATTGGTCTAGCAGTCCACAATCTTGAGTATTCCTTATCTTGGTCTGGTCCTGCAATTGGTCTAGCTGTCTAGAATCTTGCGTATCCCTTGTCAAAGCAAGATTGTGGACCGCAAAGTCAGAATGAATACTTTAACTGCCATATAAATGTGTCAATACATACGCAAAGGGAGACATTCCTCTGCTGTGTCCATGCCCCTCTCCTAAAGAAATAGTTGTTGTTGTTGTAGCCGGGCCTCGTGATCGAGGATCCCCTCGCCTTCTGACTAGTTGTTGCTTCGCGTCTTACGAGCTTTGCGATGGGAAAATAGCCCTATTCGAGAGGCGCACTCCCTCCCGCATATTTCACATAAGAAAAGTTATGATAATCATCACTGTATATATTTCATACTATGATGAAATTTACCCTGCAAGTAACGAATTATGACGATACGTAATGGTAACAATCTTATCTTTTAGAAAATAGTGTATTTTTATATTCAAACATTTATGAGGCTCTGTTACCGACGGTGCATGTGTTTTATTGTTACATTTTCTCCTGATTTTTCCATAAACATTAAGATAATAAAAATTCCAGACAACCCTATTGAATAAAATATGTGCATGATAGATTCTTTGATGTAATGCGGTATGAGCCCCAGACTCACATTAATAACAGATAATTTGTGGGAGGCTAGAGTATACACTCTACGGTTTACTGGGTTAACAAGAATACATTAACCAGTAAATGAATGAGTGAACTCTATATATCTAAATTAAATTGTGAATGTGTGTAGTTTTATTTATATAAATAACGTTTAACAATAATATAGGATATAATAAACTGAATAATATAATTGTTAGGTTAGGGTTTTTTTTGAAGTTGCGTTAATTTTTTTTCCCTTTATTTATCATACAATGATTTGTGAACCCTTGTTAAGACATATATGGATTAATCTTGGATTATGAATTAACACTATTCAGATTTTTTGGTTTTTATAACAATAGCTTTTAGGTATTTTATATAAACTTCCACCGTTCTTCCATAGGAACAGAGGGGTCAATGCTATACCAGTTGCACAGTTTTTTGATATAACACCTATTATGCGCAAGGGCATTATAACATGTTCAGGAGTTTGCACCTTTTCGGTATCATAAGGGCATGTATTATCGATGCTTATCTTGAATTTGAAAAGGTAGCTTTAGAAGCATCCATGTTCCGATGGAATTAGCTCTTGGCTAGAAATCGAAATCTCTTCTATGTTTACCTAGCATTTTTAGGTTTGCTTGGGTAAGGTTAGGTTAGATTAGGTTAGGTTAGGTCAGGTTAGGTGAGGTCAGGTTAGGTTAGGTCAGGTTAGGTTAGTTTAGGTTAGGTAAGGTCAGGTTAGGTTAATCACGACCTGCTTGACATCATGAATCTGCGTAATAAATACTACGAATCTGCAAAATAAAATATTTTTGATTTTTAAGTCATGACCCCTCTCCCCCCCCTTTCTTCCACGTCCAATACCGTCACTTAAGTTGAAACTTATGCTCGAAGAGTAAAACCGATTTATCGTTACCTTACATTAATAATTATAGACCCCCCACTTCAAAAAGCTTTTTTCTTCACCATATTCTCAAAACATTGTCGGTTTCCGAGCATCTTCTTCTTCTTCTTGGGCGGTCCCTAGTTGCGAGTATGACATCTGTCATGGTTTAATTATGTATCCGAGCGTGGCTGAGGAGAACTTTTCTGGAACCGCACACCCATCTACAAATTGTGCACATGCGTCTATCTGGTGGGTAGTGGGGTTCTGGAGAAGGGTTTCCCTCCTTTTCTTCCCTCTTTATTTTTTTCTTGGAAATTGCATTCCCCCTTTTCCGTTCGATTGTTTCCTCGGCGCAGTGTACTTTTTGGCACCGCTGTGTTCGATCACAGGCCGAGATTTCCCAGTTTTCAGGATCTATCCCACATCTGCTCAAATTCGCCTTCATCCGCTTCCGAGCATCATCTGATGTCTAAAGTGTGTTAAAGGTATTGAGTTGGCGAGACTACTTTTTTCAATGAAGATGCGAACACGAAATACGTGTCACATCAATATTCTTACTATTTTCAAAAATGGGACTAGCTGGAGTGAGGTTTGAATGGTTTCTATCAATAATGTGATTAGAAATTCCGAGAAGTTATTAATTTTTATTGTATATCTACATTGACATTTTAGCGCGGTTTGGCCGTTGTTTTTACTGGATTTTTACTGGATTAAATTGCGCAAGTAATTTTGAATATTATGTGTGTAATATTAAATTTAGTTTATTGCAAATTCATCAATTTTGGCTGAAATTGTATCATCGTAAATCTATTCCTTATTTGGTAAGTTGCATAAGACCTTAGCTTTTTGAATATTCAACTCAACGCAAAGCAAATCATCTTCACGTGACAAATTCCACTTGTTTACGGAGATCTGTTGTCTACGGGGGCGTAACAATTGAGGATCAGTTAGGGTAGATCTTTGCTCCAGGCCCATTGTTCAAAGACGCGCAACATTCTTAGAAATTTTGGAGTTCACGAATTTCACTCTCTATTGTCTATAAACAATTTTTCCCCGCATCACAAGAGATGCCGAACATCACTATCTATATAAGGGATAAAATACTCGTAGTTTAAAAAAATTCAATCATTTAAAAAATTTTATGAATAAATAATGTCATAATATAAGCACAATCGTAATGGTTATAAATATTTTGTATCTATTTGTTTCGCGGAACCAACCAAGAAATTTTCGAAACCATCCTCGTAAATTGCGTTAATTTAAAACAAAAATCATTAATCAATTAGAAAGACACAAAAAAAAATCATACAAAAATCATATAAACAAAAAAATATTTTGGCATCAAAAATATTTTTTCGTTGATTTTTTTTCTCACTTTATTTGTTTAATTTTTGATTCGAAATTTTTGTGCCTCGTCGCATGTCGCCGTAAAAACTATTTTATGTTTTCTTTATGTTGTTTTCTATGTTTTCTTAGTAACAATAAATCGTTTGTCTGTTGTCGAGTTTTATAATTATGATTGATATTATGTTCATGTTTATCATTGTAAAATTCCTCTTTTGTTACAAAAAAATATTTGATTGTGGATTAGCAAAATTTTACCCGCTTAAACAAATAGACGACATCTACCTCATTTCAGGGCCTAGCGCCAGAGGGGATTTTAATTTTACTTCTTGAGTGAACGATTTATCACTTTGTGGTGACATATTTAATAATTGAATATAAAACACAACTTGGTGTACTCTACTAAATATTTCTTTACTCACTAAAGTATGAATAAAATGCCTCTTCATGTTATGGGAACGAAGTTCCTTAGGAGGTGTAGAGGCTTTTTATTCATATTTTATTGAAATAAAAATCGAGTTGTGTATACCAAGTTATGTTTCATATTTTATTTTAGTTTAAACCTGTGTTTTGTGTAGCTGCATTATTATTTTTTAATCAAGATTTTACATTTTTAAAATTAAGAACTTCAATTTTATTGTTAACTACTCTTAAAACAATAATAAAACATTATCTTAAAGCTGGATAATATTGATAATTAAATTAGGTGAAAAACATTAAATTTGTTACCTCTTACTTTTGTTCATGTTTAATGTGAGTTTAATAATGTATTTATATTTTACTACACTAGTTATGAGAAAAAGAGAATCTCTCGAAACTTAAGTAGTAAAATATAAATATACTTTTAATCTTACATAGAGGTCACAAAAATAATGTTTTTCACCTAATTTAATGATCATCGTGAATAATCTCTATAATTTTAACGCCAAATCCATTAATAAAATAATCAGTATATTAATTTTAATTTATATAACGGTATTAAAATTAATTGTGTTTGCTAAGATGAAAATATCAAAAAATGAAAATAAGTATTATTTTTCCATAATAATTTAATAAATATAAAAAAACATATTTGCAAACAGTATAGGTAATCCTTAAGAGTTTGCAAGCGTCACGGGTGGTAAAAATGCCATGAAATTTTCACTGTCGCCGGATCAGGATTTTTCTTCTTCTGTGTACACAGTGCAGTGGGCAGAGTTTTTTTTATTGTATTTGTTTTTAAAAGAGATTGATGAAAATAATAAATTCTTTTATAAATTTTCTAGTGGCATCTTCAATAAACAGTTTAAAAGAGATAATTCTACGAAGAGTAATTTCGGACGAAAATTTAGTTATCTACTACTTAGCTGATTTTTTAAATATTGTTACTCAAAGTTAGAAATAAAAAGAACTACACAAAATCGAAGATTTCCGGGTAGTTTGAATCACTTTGAAAGATTTTGAAAATCGCTGGAAGTCTGTGGAATAAAATTGAATTTACGGGAACGTTCCAGAACGTTCCCGCAAAGAGTATATAAATAAACAACGTCATTGCTACGGGTTAGTCTAATTTTGATATTTAAGTTGACATTTGGCGAAGTTATATGTAAAGTAGCGTGTGATCAAAACGAATTTCGAAACTCAGCCAGAGATAAAGTAATTGGGTACCTACTTGTCTGCGGAATATTCTCGACGGTGATTAGTGCGTTAGAAACGGCGTAATATAAAGTATTCCACGGAAGATTCTCGAGAGACGATTAGTGCGAATTACAAAATTTTGTTATAATTTATGTCTATTATTATTGTGTTTAGTTTTGTCTTCCATTATTGCAACACAATCCGTAATATTATGTTGAATTGAATTTCCAATATTTAAAAAAATAATAATTTCCCATTCTCGGTTTGGTATACGGACACGTACACATATGCTATACAGAAATATATATTAACAATTAGTTGAGATAATATGTTCGCTCGTTCTGTTGAAGTCACCATGGGGTGGTTTTACAGTGTAAGTAGAATTTATATTGAGTTTTCTTGGTATATTTGTTAATTTATTCACGTTTGTGAGTATGGGGTAGGGGGCGCAAAAACGTAATACGTTCTGAGCGCCTAAAGTGAAATTACATCACAATTTTCTTACATGACCGAAAAATCTACGTCTTACGACCAAAGTCACCCTTATATATACATATATATATACAATTTCTATGTTATAAAGGGAAACATAATATTCTCTAGGTTTTTCAGAGTAAAGTAGATTTTAAACAAGTGAAACTTGGTATTTTGATAAAGTGTGTTTTATATATAGAACGCACTTATGTCATCCTTCAACGAAAAATACTGTCGTTTAAAATAAATCGATAAGATTTGGGTCCAATTGAAACTCGTGATTTCTCAGTCATAAAAGCACGGTCATAAAATTTACTTTT
Source organism: Agrypnia vestita (assembly GCA_016648135.1). Lineage (NCBI taxonomy): Eukaryota > Metazoa > Arthropoda > Insecta > Trichoptera > Phryganeidae > Agrypnia > Agrypnia vestita. The sequence continues at coordinate 6,773 of JADDOH010024867.1, forward strand.
TCTCATGGCAGTAAAAATTTTTAACATCACAAAATCTAAATCTTATAAATCCACATTATCATCTTTGATCACTTTTGTGTATTTTGGTATTTAATTTATTAAGTTAGCAAAATAATGGAATTTAAATTATATTTATCACCTTCAACTTCCAAACCAGTCTTCAGAGCCGAAAATGATTATTTCGCTTTTCGAAGAAACCTTTTTACGGCCTGATGTTATTCCCCGAGGAATGAAAAATTCTTCTTTTTACGACGCTAGAAATTTGGAAACTTTTACGAAAATTAAATCATAAACAATTTACAAAGCATTTCCTTTTTCTTTGCCATTTTTTTCTATAACAACATGCTTGACAACAATTTTAAGAATTCTTTGATGTTTCGAACAATAAGTTAGTACTGAGTGAAACGTATCTTGGGTAAAAATGGATGCAATCTGTACTTATACCCACTTATCCACGATCATCAATAAAATTGTTTTAATGCACTTTCCTCTTAACTAAATACATATCTAACAATTTTTTTATTTTTAATATGTCGTAGTAAATCAATTAAATTTTTTTTATTAAAAAATATTGTTACGATTTACCGAAGAGTTTGGAATAGTCTGGAAAGAGCTGGCATGTACAAAAATATGTGGGAATATTCAAGAAAACAATTTAGGCAGCCCTTGTAGCCAAGTGGGTATGTCACTGGCTTCTCACATTGAGGGTGACTGATCCGTATTTTTTTGTCGTGTTTTAATAAGGCATACAAATATGAAGTATATAATCCAGAATTATTTATATCTAAACGCAAGATAGTATAATTAAAATAAGAACATTTGAAATCATTTACAATTGTTAAAAAATAATTGCAATATGCCGCCAAAGCTTGGATACAAACGTCTCGTTACATATTATTACGAGTATACACCATCGAGTATATGATTCAATCTAATAAAACAAATAGATACATATAAAAACATTGTCGCGGGATTTGGCTTTGGGAGACAATTGAAATCACTGAACATTAATTAACTAACTAACTAACCATCACGCCGTTTCCCCGAAGGGGTAGGCAGAGAGGATTGAACGCCACACTCTTCTATCCTGGCATACCACTTTTTCTTCGGCCACATTCATACAGCTTCTCATACAAGATCCACGGTTGTTGCGGCTTTTAATAAGGATTAGTTATTTTAATAAATTAACAAAGTCACTGGACACGAATTTGTTTCCAGCAACAAACTCTAAATCTCACAATTTATCACATTATTATTGCTGGGTAACACTTTCTAGAAAATTCTGTTTAATATCGCACGTAAGTATTCTCGCTCTAAGTAATTTCGCTCGGTATTCCACGACTCACGACAACGCTCTGTTGCTAATATCCCACCGGTATAAATGTAAAGAACTTGAATGGCCCTGCCATAGCTTCGCCTTTTATAAGAAACACGTTGGCTTTTCGAGTCTTCGATAATGTTCTTTACGTTTCTAGCGATTCTTCGAAATTTACAGTAGGTATGTACGAGAATGCTCCAGTCGATTCTAGATTGTACTAGACGTTTATAGATTAATCTAGTATGTTGTTCTAGAGCATTTTATAGTGTTGTTCCAAAGTGACATATTACAAGGGATTTGAACAGTGTGCAAGTCAATGCGGATTCTAGCATGTTCTTACAATTTTGTTAAAAATATATAAGTACTGGTCAATAAAACGAGTTAAAAATTTAAAATAACAATTTTTAGTCATATTCTAGTGTGTATGATAAATAAATTTGAAGAATATGATAAATAAGTGTGTATATTCGGTTGAATTGGTGAATTACATTGCGTAAAGTGATCACTAAAGTCAGCTCATATAGGTCATAAGTCCTGGGCCTCCCTATAGAGACTTCCACACACGTTTCTCATATAAAAAACTTCGTCTCTATGAGACCTCTATAATTCATCTTAATTAAAATAAATAGCTTTAGTTGTTTGACATTTTATTGATTTTAACACTAGAATGGTATAACTTAATTTTGTGGCTATCTGGGTTAAACAAATGGTGCTGTATTGATCTATGTCATCAAAATTAGTCAAATCATATTGTAAGCTTATATATTGTAATGAATAAGTAAATAAAATTTATTTATTAATTACAATAAATATTAACCAATTGTTTCCTTAATTGTTGAAAGATGCAATTAATGATTTTCAATTCAATTTTTTATTCAATTTCAATTTATTTATTCAATAATATGTACATTACAAACTTACATTTAATGCATACATATTATGAAGATGTATATAGCTATATATAAATAGATATATATAGATATATATATATTATATATATAGATATATATACTCTACGTAATATATACTCGTATATTAAAATAAGAATATTAATCAATTAAAAATATCATATACCTACAATCTGGTCAAAGGTGTAGGAGAATCCTGCTTCGGAAAACCCCTTCAGACACATGGAATATATCAATACCCAAAGTGATTTTGTTCAGCATAGCTGTAGCTCTTCCAATAGGCATAACCATCGGCAGGTTGGTCCTGTATATTGGAATGTGAAACAATCTATGCTGACGATTTCTAAGGTAATTATCAGAAACATGCAAACCAATGCTCTGCATAATTTCAGTATTATCGATCATACCACGTAACAATCTTTAAAAATATACATTAACGTGTAAATTATATTTATGAAAGGATATTCCAATGTTTGGAATGTTTATAACACTTTGGGGAACTTCATAAATTTTGATCAATGTAAAATATATTTTGAACCTATACAGATAGCAGTAGAGGTAGAGGAATATGTAAATATACGATCTTAATTTTTCGTAGTTCGTATAAGTACAACATTTACTAGTTTCTTCTTTTAATCCTTGCATGTCACTTAACTTTGATTACCAAGCTGACTCAAAAGCACCAAGCGGAACAAAGCAATATGAAAAGAAGGATGACATCACTAGGTGAAACAGAAACTGAAGCAGGTTTCACTGAAAAGGATAAATGGCACATAAAAATAACGTAGATACACAGAGATCATCGATGGATAAAGAAAATTTTTGAATGAACATCGACAAACTTTAGGAAATCTCAAGGTTTTTTAACCTCAAAATCTCAAACACCAGGAGCAGTGGGAGTAAATAGATTAGTGAATTAAAAACCCACTGCATACCCATGTCCGATATATAAGCTAAGGCTCCCAAATCGGACCTACTAATTCGTCGCCAGGTTGGCATTTTTTAATGCTACATGGCAACTATAGCACAGCAGCAAAACAGCACGGCTTAGCTGTCAACAAAAAGCTTTTTTTTACGTACGCAAGTACGCAAAAAAAAGTTTTTTTTTGAAATAGAGATGCGAGCACGGAATTCGTGTCACATCAATATTCTTACTATTTTCAAACTAAGCTAAACGCTTCTGCTATGAAAATAGGATTAACTTGCTGGTTTGAAGTGAGGTTCGAACCCGCGACCTTTGGATCACGAGGCGACAGTCCTAACCACAAGACCAAAAAGGTACTTTTTTTCGTTAAAATTGCAATTTTGAACAAAACATAGCGAGACAACAATATTGATGAGGATTGCAGCAATATAAGAGACATTACATAAAATAACCTTGCTGCTACGCACTAGGATGTGTAGTTTCTTTTAATTTTCGAATTTGATGATGGATCTTGCAATGGGATCCGAAACATCGGTCAGAGAGGGCAGATATACACGTCTAAATATCCCAAAAAACTATACAGAGAAAACGGTAAAATGAAACAAAATTTTGAAGTGGATTGATTAGCTGATAATGATGATGAGTAAAATGCTCCAGTTTGTTTTGTTAAACGAAACAAATTGTTGGGAAATAAATTAGCTCGCGCAGCGCCACCTTACAAATGTCTCCCTCATAAAAGCTTCAGAAGTGGCATATTATGTTAAAGGAAGAAGCCAGGATCTCGTCCCGAGGAAATCCATTAGATCGGGAGGCGACTCTTGAATGTATTTACCGGCCGATCGCTTCCCCGCCCCCACCATTAAATCTCGTCTGCTTTCTCTTTCTCCTTGAAGCGATGCCATCAATATCGAGACAGATTGATATGGAATATTATGTACCTATCAATTCTGTCAGAAGTTTTTCGTATCGCAGACAGTCTTCGACAAATTAGTACTCACGACACATTATAATAAGTTTTTTTTTTTTTTTCAATTGATTGAACAACATTCTAGATTGACATTTTTAAAAAATATTGATCATTTTATTTGTATATATCTACTTTTATGTGAGTTTTTTTTCACCAACATGTTTCAGAAATCATCATTCCATCATCAGGGTGCTGTATAACTGTCAAAAAATTCGAATGAAATATCTTATGTTCCTTGTTTTTCCAAATTATTTGAAAAATTATTTAAAAAAAATATTATTACTGAAGTTCTTGATCACTCGCAAATTATTGGAAAAATTTTTAGATTTTTTTTTTTTGCGAACACGGAATACGTGTCACATCAATATTCTTACTATTTTCAAACTAAGCTAAACGCTTGTGCTATGAAAATAGGACTAATTTGCTAGTCTGGAGTGAGATTCGAACCCGCGACCTTTAGATCACGAGGCGAGTGTCCTAACCACAAGACCAACAAGCTACTCTACTTAGGCTAGTAGTCAAATTCAATTGATTATTAATAATATTTTGTTTACTATTGTATGCTTTACTAATTTCTAATTATTCTATTGCATGCTTTACTAAGTATAAGTAAAGTCTTTCTTTAATATACTCATTGACATGTATGCTGCAGTCAGATGGGAAATATTTTGAAAGCATCAATAATGATGTGACCACCAAAGCGTCTTGTGCTCTTTCTGTAATAACTTTATGGACACAGCACTGCGTCCGTGAGGGTGGATAATACGGATGCAATATTTGAGCAGGAATACGTCAAGCATGCATATTGTCGTCATTGCTCTAATATATACAGAGTACATCGTGAGGATTATTCTCGAAAAGTGGCACAAGAACATATCAACAAATATAAGATATGCTTGTATATAATGCAGATGACATTAAGGGTCCACCAATATAGAAATATATCCGCAATAGAGGAAAGGAAGCATATTCGCATATACATATACTATTGGCAATTCGGAATACCTCCAATATGAACGATATCTAACAAGTTAAATATTAATAATTCGGAATACGGAGGGTGAAGCAAATCTGGAATAGTAATTCAAATACGGACTTCGTAGCAAAATTTGTGCAAAAAAAGCAAGAAATGGAATTTAAATATTAGGGCTGAAGCTATTAACTACTCTGTGTAGTAAAAAAATAGTAGGTATGATAAAAGGTAGCTAAATACAAGACGCGTACTAAATATAATGAATGCACTGGATGCGAAACTGAAGATCATTACTGCAAATAATTAACAAAACCATTACAATTCCATAATGTGAAAAGTGAATATAATTTTAAATTTGGTATTCCAAATTATATGCATTATTTTAAAACACACATTTTTTTTATTTTTTAAATCACTAATTTCCAGTCAGTCTTTTTAATAGGTTCCATCATTTACACCCATATAATTAAATGCTGCATATAACCCAATTATAATAATTTATAATTTCGTTCTGTCGGTCCGTCCGTCCGCGTAACTTCGTGTAACATTCGAAACTTTTTGATAGTAAATTTTTTTACGAAAAAAAATTTTTTTCCCTAAATCTTTTATTGTAAATTTTTTTTATCAAACAATTTTTTTCCAAAAATAATTTTTAGAAAATTTTTCCGAATTTTTTTTTCGATTTTTTTTTCGTTTTTTTTTAATGAAATAAATACATACTTATTCCTTTAGGAACCGACTTATAAAATAAAAATAAAATAAATTATAAAAGTACCGTCATTTTTGATGGATTACAGCTAGTATATAAATAAATGTTATAAGATTTTTCTTAATATTTACTCTGTCTGTGCTTTGTGAATGCCTGTTTTTCTGTGGCTATTTTTGCATTATTTATTTTTCGAGGCGTAAATACTATGCGCGCTTCGAGTGGGCTTCTTTGATGCTCACATACCTATATAAAATGGTTACTCATATACCTACATATACATAAAACCTGTATAAAGAGAACTCGTAAATAATATGAATGCAGTCGCACGAAGCAGAACATATTTTTACCGTTGATATTTTACAGAGAGTAAACACTGTTTTTCAATTTAGAAATCTCGAACAGGGAATGGTAAGTTAAACGCATTACCGTCTGCGCGGGTACCGCGACCCGCGCGGCTCCCGCGTCCCCATACCTCCCCGCCACTCGTAAAGAAATCATTTGTCTTTCGAGACATTAAACGCATTTGAATCTGCAGAATTTGAAACGAAGAATTGTATTTTTCCGACCGTTGTCGTCTTCCCCGCACCCCCTCCCGCACTGCTCACCTTCCGCTATTCCCAAGAGAGAAGATTGATGCTTTGTTTTCCTTTTGGAAATGGTTTTTTTTATTTCCTTCGGTATTCATAAGCCACTCGGATGAAAAAGACAATGATTTCACGAGAACTGTACAAATACAATAAATATGAAGGATTTTGGGCTCACCTACGATATTAAAGAAGAGCTCTGAGCAGATTGAAGCCGATTGGGATTTATTTTACATGATTGCATGGTATTATTTATGATATTCTATATATATATTTAAAGACGTGATATCGATTATGACAAAATTAAATTATTATCCAATCATAAGTAGGTACTGCACACAGACTACCATAATATATAAAAAATGAACTAACGGAAATTTCTAGTACACGGTCTTGTTTCACGGTTGGTTCCAATACGTTTGATATGTTCAAAAAAACTTTTTTCTTTTAAAAAAAATAGAGATTTGTGTCGCATCAATATTTTTCGTGTTTTCAAACTAAGCTAACCGTTTGTTCTATTAAAATCCACCCTCCACCCTCTCCACTCGCTGTTAAAGTAAATTACTATATTCAGTGGAAAATTTGTAATTGGCGTAATTTTAAAAACCAATATTTTATATTTGTTAAGATGTTGATTTGCTGTTAATTTTCCCCAAAATAAAATAAATAAATAAATAAAATAGGACTAACTTTGACCTAGAATGGGGCTTGGACTATCGAAAACTGGTTCACTAGGCGAGTGTCATAATCAACAAGCTACTTTTACTGCAATTGCTGCGAGCTTATAAATTTTTAAACAATTTTGAAAAGATAAAATTTAACACACTTTTGTACATCTTTTGTAAAAAATACATTGTGTTTACTTGGAGATTTAATTATGCAATAATAAATTTTTTATCCTTATTATGCATATGTCTTAAATATATGTGAGGAGGGACATACTTCTGTGTTAATTCTCATACGCTGTGTCCCAGTCCTCTCTACTAAAGAAAGGCGTTTACTTAGATCGTTAAAAAAATTATACCCGTAAATAACTATGAAAATTGAAATGTTAATATTAAATAACTACTAAAATTGCTTATTTAAATTCTCTTCATGCACTGATGAAATTTAACACTGTGTTTTCTATGTTATTTTAATAAATTTATCAAGACGCTTTGATATCAAACCTTCTGAAAGACAAGACTTATCCATATGCCATCTTAATGAAGAAGGGGACCTATTTCTTCATTTACCAGACAGCTTATAAAGGCTAAAATTTAATTTCAAAAATGTATTTAATATGTCTTTAAAGTAAGCCTCAGGCATGAAATAAAACAATTTTAGATTTAACCCATACGTAGCCAGGGTATATTAAATCATAATTAATATTATTTTCATGTCTTAAACATTGACAATAAACATAGTTTATAATAAAATATCTGCTCTAATTTTTTCATTAACTGCATGTATACAGGCTATCACAAAAATGTATACTTCGAAAGATTATAAATTTAAGGTATATAATTATGTATTTCTTAGATAAAAACTAAAGTTAAAGACGATAGACGTAGATTTTTTTTAGTTATCGCAAGATACTATATCAAGGTATTTGTGGCCACTAGCAGTGTACCAAAACACCGTTTGTGGATCTCTTCATAAACAGTACAACATCAGACATTCTTCTTCTTCTTGTAGTGCCTTCTCCTATCGGATTCCGGCGATCATTTTGGCGATTACGACTCTATTCACCGCTGCCGCCGCAGGGAACAACTCAGTCGAGTTACACTTATACCAGTCCCTCAAGTTACGCAGCCACGAGATGCGGTGTCTTCCTACACTTTTTTTACTACTTATTTTCCCCTGGGTGATGATTTGGTTTAGACTATATAAAGTGGTCTTTCCATAATATGTTCGAGATACTCAAGCTTTCTTACCTTGATAGTTTGCAGCACTTTTTACTCTTTTTTTATACTCCGAAGGACTTCATCATTCGTCATACTCTCCACCCAGGAAACTTTGAATATGCATCTATAAAGTCACATCTCGAGAGCCTCGATTTTGCGGAGTAGTTTTTCTTCAATGGAAGAATTTAGAAGAATGCTTGTAAATCTTTTTTTTTTTAAATATACAACGATATTTAGTAACTTGTAGACTCTAAAAGTGTGCAAGTAGGTGTATATTTCTGGGATAATTTATTTGTATAATCATAGATGTAATGTATAGTAATTATGTAATAATATAGTCAAGTAAATATAAAAATGTATAAAAAGAATAAAAGATAGGAGGATGACTTTTTTGCAATGTACAACGAGTGACGAATCGTGAATTTTGAATCAGAGATGATAAATAATAAATCATAATTTTGAGCCAGAGTTGAATGGGTGTGAGGGAAAACAAATATGTGTCGATTTTGACGATTGTCTTTTCTGAAATTTCAGATGCGGAAAGTCATAAAAAAAAGTCATAAAGAAGGTAATAAATAGCCTTTTCGACTGAACTGTAATCGAAAATGGTGCTAGGAAATTATTTTTTACATTCATTTTAACAAAATGATAATTCACAGACTTGGCGATGAACCTGAAATATCTGTATTCTTTTGGACTAAAAAATGTTAATTAGATATAATATTCATAATGCATTATCGGATTTAAAAAAAATAAAAAATATATATATATATATGTTATAATGAAGGTTTTCACGGGTGTTAGAAATGTTAGTATTCATTTCTTTGGGGGTAACCCGCGTCAAAATCTGGTCCTCAGAAGGACCATTCGTCAACCGACGTTTCGCCTGAATCACAACAGGCATCTTTAGGTTGCTTGTTAATAAATTTCCGTCACGAGGGGCAGTGCGAACACGTCCGTTCGTATCGGAAGCTTATTACCAAGTGAGGTCTGGTAAGTTAAAGTCTAAATTTGGGTACTGTGGTCATTATTGGCCTTAATGATTTTCGGGAATTTTGTATTAAATAATGGGTGTTCCCGGCCGTTGCTGGCCTTAATGGCGTTTGTTTGGCTCCTTGTGATGCGCTTTGTACTTGATGTTGCTTCTATTGTGTCGGTGGTTATATTTAATTGATTTTTGCGTGCTAATATATTATTTTTATTTTTACTAAGAAATCTACTGTTGAATAAAATGCTTGCTTGAATAAAGCAACTCAGTTCAATATTCGCACATAGAAAAGCTTCTTGCCCACCACCAGGTAATTATTTATTATTGCTGGTATCACTAACGCTGGTAATACTGCGCTCGCTCTGTTGCTTATATCGCGTGGGTTAACCGTCACGGATGACTGACCCGGCGTCGCGTAACGCTCTAGTATTTATAGGAAACACCACCTTTTAGATGCTTCGAGACTCTTGTTGAACTTTCCAGAGATTACGTTGATTAGGTGAGATTGCCTAGATTGTAGAACATTCTAGACGATTCCAAAGTGTTGCTGTCAGTATGACGGAACCTCTCCCATTTTTTAACATCTCGTGACAGTAAAAATACTTTATTTGAACTGAAATTCTTTCGTAACTAAAACGAGCACATAAGTAGTAAATAAAATAATTTTATTATTTCATGATAAATTAAAAAAAAATTGAAAAAGAGACACTAATTGTACTAGGGTAAAAGATAAATTTTTGGTACAATGAGACCTGTTTAACATCAGTTTAATACATTTATTTTAAAATCTTTTTTTAGTAATATTGTGATTTTTGTTTTTAAATCTTTTTTTTTCATAACATATCATGAACTAACTTAAGTGATATTTTCAATGAAACTATAAAAAACATATTTCTACCTAAAAATTTGTTCATACCACGAGTTAATATTTTTAAAATAGATATATGAACACGGAATGCGTTAACGTACGTATACTTACTGTTTACAAATTAAGCTAATATGGCTTGTTCTATGAAAATAGGAGTGACTTGCTAGTCTGCTGGAGAGTTGCTCGAACCACCGATCACTGGGTCACAATATCCTAACCACTAGACTTAGCTACTTCATGTTACCTATACATCTTAATACTACACATATATTTATTTAAAAAAAAAGTTTTTTTTTCTATTATTTCTATTTTTCTATTATTATTAATGTTAATTTCAATTCCATTTAATATTTTTTAAATCTAGTAAGCTTAATCTGTTGAAATCAGATTTGAGAATGTTGGTGCAATAAAAATTGTGTAATTTGAATACTTTCGGGAATTTAAATATATTTTTATTCCAATGTTTAAATTTATTTCAGTGTCAAAATGATATTGCACAAGAAAAAATTACTCAGTATAAAAATTACGAATTTTCAAATTTAGTTAATATTTTTATGATTAATTCATGTTGGTAAAAAATGATAGATTTTTTAAAAATGTGAAATTTTGAATGTGTTTATTTTTTTCTTACCTTTTTGTAAAAGTATTTTATCGTGTGTAATTTAATCAAATAACTCTCGATTTTGTATATGTTAGCTTAAAACAAGCACTGCTTAGTGGGGTAAACTCCGAACTGCAGTAAATAGTGTTTGCCTTAAGTTCATTGAATGCATATTGCATATATTTCCTCATGCGTCTAAGGTGTAAAGCAACCCTGATGAACTAGCGTTTGCAGGAGACAGCCCTTACAAAATGCGCTCGGCGACGTGGCGTCGCAACTTGTCGCGTCCTTTGGGTTGGCTCTCAGTGAAGTAACATGTTGCCAAGTTATTTCACTTTTTGACGCCGCGCAAAATAGCGCTCTTTAGGGGCCTATTAAAACTTTCATTGTATTTAGGTCACATTAATAGTGTATATTAAAATCAGTATAAGATCTTATTTTTCTTTTTCTCCGTCTTCATCTCCTTTATCCTAATCGAGTTATGGGCCTGTCACTTGGATGGCACTCTTCCTCCACTCTCTGTCCTATACTAGGTCGATTATTTGATGCCATCTCCTTCGGCACTAACGCTTTCTTTCCTCTGGTACTGATGAACATCTGTTTAGGCGATCTTTCGTTTCCCATACGGAGGATATGTGTCGTTGACTATCAAAATATGTATACCCAACCAACATTTTTGTTTTTGTTAGATTTGAATCTATATAAGAATGTACGTAGTCTATGAAGTTATTGTTTGTTAAAATTAGCTTATCCATATTATAAACAAGATGTGAAAGTGTTTTATTTAATTTGCCAGAAAAGTAGTTCATTCAGTCAGGTAGGTTTTGATTTTCAAGTTCTCATATATTGAAGTCAATTTACCAATTTTACAGCTCCTGGCGAGGTTGTTTACTGGCATTATAAAGAATGGGCAATTACCGAGTAATATGACGAGGACCATAATAACACCCATTCGTAAATCCAAATTATCGGACTCAACCTCCCACGAGAGCTACAGACCAATCTCGATTGCCACAACCATCGCGAGATTATTCGAACGCGTGCTGCTAGATCAGGTCGAATCCAGCATGGAAACTAACGACAACCAGATGGGTTTCAAAAAACAGACCTCTACCGATGCTGCAATATTTACTGTAAAACGGACACTGGAGTACTACAGAAACAAAAAGACTACTTCATACGCATGTTTCCTAGACTTGAGCAAGGCTTTCGACAGAGTTTCTCACCCTTTACTTTGGGCAAAACTCAGGGAAAGAGGCATACCATCGGAGGTAATACGTATCCTTGACTCGTGGCACAGACAACAGGAAAACCAAGTAAGGTGGAGAGACAGTCTTTCCGAACCTGTTCACATGACGAGCGGCGTCAGACAGGGAGGGTGCATGTCCCCAATACTGTTCAACCTTTATATGGACGAACTCACTCAAAGGCTAAACAACGCGGGGGTAGGCTGTCACATCGGAGGACAGTGTCTTAACAACATCAGTTATGCTGACGATATGGTACTGATGGCACCGTCTATAAGAGGACTACGCATTCTTCTAAAGATCTGTGAAGTGTTTGCTGAAGAAACAAACATGCTCTATAACCCTAATAAAACAGCACTGTTGGTTATAAAGTATGGTCAGGGCCCAACAAGTATTCCTCCAGTTACTCTGAACGGTGTGGTCCTGAAGGTGACCGAAAGAACGAAATATCTAGGACACATAATTACAAATAATCTAATGGACGACGACGATATTGACAGGCAAAGACGAGCTCTCAGTGTGAAAGCGAATATGCTGTGTAGAAGGTTTCGTCTTTGTAGCACCGCTGTAAAAAGAACGCTCTTCCTTGCCTTCTGTGCAACATTATATACATGTGAACTCTGGACAAATTATAAAAAGAGCAGCATAGAAAGACTTCGCATACAATATAACAACGCCTTTCGTATGATGTTTGGCCTTCCCAGATATTGCAGCGCTTCCGGTATGTTCACTGAGGGGCGTGTTCCCAACTTTGCAGCCCTCTTAAGATCCAGGGTGGCAGGGATGAGGGAAAGGATATACAGCTCCGGAAATATCCTTATCCTGGAAGCCCGTCTTACTCCAGAATCCAGCATCGATGCACACTGGAGAAAGATACTGGCCCCGCATAATTGACTTGCCATCGCTCGCTAAAGCCGATATTTTACCGTATATTTCTTTTGATTACTTTTAATACTTCTCTTCTATTTTATATGTTCTTCTTCTATTTTACTATTTCTCTTTTGTTTTATATAATATTTTTAATGTGTGTATTTTCTTTTATATGGAATGTGTGGGATTGCACGAACCTCCCCACATTCTGGAATAAAGCTATATTTATTTATTTATTTATTTATCTGAGATTTTTCAATTTGGAGCGCCAGCTCTGGTCCTCTGATTCCAAATCCTCTGATCCTAGATCCTAAAATACTATGATCCCAGATCTGATAAGATCCTGATGGTCTTCGGCATATCATCTCTGGAGCCTTCGTTCTCTACAGATTTTTCTCTGTCAGTATCCCAAATTGATTGTCATTGGTGGTAGGGATACTGCTTGTTTTTTCTTGTCTTTTCAGTATCTCTGTTTTTCTAATTGCTGAGCCTTAGAATGATCTTACATCGCTGCTAGCTAATCTTATAATAGCTTATCCATTTCTTCATCCTATCGCGCGTTATTTGAGAACTTATGTACTATTCTGTTTTTACTATTATACATTAAAAGTAAATCTAGTAGGCTGGTTTATTGGACGACAATCAAATACCCACATCTTGGTTATTGGCTAATCGTCAGTAAATAGTAATTTTAAAGTTAGTTATATAAATTTTGTTTTTAAATGAAATCACACTTTTATTACGTAGTTAAGAACTTTAGAACGTAGTTAATTCATAGCTATAAATAATATATTATTTGTTTAATTTAGTGTTACACTTCACTTTTATGTAGGTATATAATTTGTATCCAAAAGCAATGCAATTTATTAACAACATTTTTTATACCTATCTTTGTTCTGTCATGAAATCTTTAAATGCTCTGTAAAATATTTTTAAAAAGTTGAATTATTTATAAATATGTAATTAATCAATAGTAAAAAATCTTAGTCACTGGTTACTAGAACTGGATCTCAAAACTTTCTCTTGTTGGAAGAATGCATTACAATTATACCAAGTAAATCCTAATGGACATCTACTATTTTCAACAGATAGATTTTATTTAAAGTGATGAGTTTGATTTGTTTTAAATATGAGTTAATTGTGTAGACATATTTTAAAATATGTACAAAAACGTAATATCAGCAAGCGTCAAAATTGCGTCTATCAAATTAAAAAGCGCCATGGACTGGCTTTACCCTCATTTTAACGAAATATGTCTACATATTAAGTACATAGTGTCCCTGTTCCCGACACAAAGACACATTTTCCGCACAAAATGACTTCGGCGCTTTCAGTCGCCGTGTAAAAATGTAGGAGCAGCGAATTATCTACGTCAGCGTTATTATTAAGACTTCAATAATAAGGAAAGTTAATATCCTCCCCGCGCAGCTTCGCGACAACATCATACCGCGTGTCACTCGGTACCCCGCTCTCCTCAATCTTTGCGGGAAGATTTTTCAATTTAATATAATATTTAATACTTTAAAAAAAGGAAATTTATAATAAAAATGTTATGTAACAATAATTTTTTTTCATATTACTTAGATAAAATAGATATATTTTTTTAGTAATAAATTCTCTCATGAAGTGAGAAGCTCGCTTGCCCCGCATTTTAGCAAACATCGTCAGGATTGCCCCGCAACAAACGGCCGACTGTGCGACGCTGAACGCATAACAAATAATTTTCCATAATTACATAATTTTCTATGTAAGTACACAAAGATAATAATTATTTTCTATTAATAAATAAGCAGACAAAATGTTTTTTTTGTACATAATGGATGAATGTTAAAATACATTTTTGGACATGATTTCTGTAAGTGGATATATTCATAAACGAAACAAGGTTTGTTTATTTTTAAATTCGCTTAAAACGAAAATTAAACATAATGAAATAATTATATAAAAGTGAGGCGACCCTTGTCTGTTGAGCCGCGCGGTGGTTGCGTGTAACACTCTAATGATCTAAATTTGTAATTCCATTAAGTTACGGACCGACACACAGACAACGAAAATATTATATTTAGATAAATTTCTTGATACACATACGTTATTGTTGAACAAATAGTTTACAAGTATGATGGCGAGAAATAATTCATGATGACGCTTTATTTTATCGCTCCGGATCTCAGGAACGTCGATGAAGGCTTTAAATGCGTCTTCTAATACATTATCCTTTTATTTTTTTCTACGTTCCTAAAACCCCCGATATTGCTCCACTCGAAAATGTTTTATTTATCTCTCCATGACTTGGAATACCATTCATTGCCCTAGCCTTATAAAATGTCCGACAAAAGATCTTTACAATCCAATTATTTAGATCTTGTATTATTCGTTGTATCCTCAGTAAAGGCTGTCTTGCAGAATTTACTGCTTCATTAAAGTTGTGAGTAAATCTTTACTCCGGCGCCTATAAATTTCATTATTCATGATAAGATAATTTATTGGCGCTCAGATTTCGCAAAATTTCTGATGAAACTAGAAAATAATGAATATATTGATAAGATACTGAAAATGACTGCCCTTTAAATATATTTCTGTGAAAAATTGCAGAAGATAATTCGTTTTTGAAATGTCTGAGTTAACGCCGTAGCTTGAATCCAGAACATTTGTATTACCGGTTGACTTATTTTTCAACGACACAATGGCAACATAATTTTATTAAATATGCTTTAGATTTATTATTTGCTTTCTTTTAAGTGAAGCATTTTTTATTAAATTCATAAAGACATGTTTACTTACCTTTTGCCGAGACACGATGTGAACTGAAATATCGCGATATCGTGGAATAACATGCTAAATGGATTTTCAAATTCCTTGCAATATGTCATAACAACATCGAAACATCGAGAATGGCCTATAACATTCTAAGGTAATCTACAACCTAGAAACGCCTGGGACAGCCGATAAGCGACGATGACCTTCTCCTTAACCCTAAAATAATCTAGAAAATACGAAAATACCGGCATTTTGGGTATAAATATGGCGCCAGCCACGGCGCAAGAGTTGTGTTCGGTACGAAATCGGCCGCGAAGTAAGAGAAAAATGATGCCCGGTGTGGCCAGTAATCGAAGCGATAAATAAGTAAAATAATGAAGCTATTAAATAATTGCCATTGAAAATAAATGCGATAAATACTACGAGCGAGAAATGAATAGAATGTTCTATTAAATGTTGAAAACGTACCTATTACCCAGCGATAATAAAGTGTTTATTTACGAGTAATATACTGCGAAAAAGTGTTATTTAACTAATAGTGTGAAGTTTAATTCGTTTTATGTAACTTTGTACATTGAATAATAAATTAATTAATAAATCGCTGGTTTCCAGTGCTTTCATTCATTCCTCCCTAGCTACGACACGTGAAAATATTGTCACGATATGGTTGAAGCAAAAAAAATTGCACGAAATTAAGGATTTTACACCTTTAATTGGAAATTATACAAATGTGGATTTTATTAAAAATTAAAAATCAAGCACAATATATCACCTCCGAGAAATTATTAACACATCTCCCTATACATACGTTTGACAGGTAACACGGATAAAGTTAAAGCGATTATTCAGTGTGACCAAGCGACAAATTGAGAGAATACCTGACGGGCGACTTGAGGACGGATTCTGACCAGCGATAAAGTACCTACCGACGCGCGAAGTATCAGAAGTGTTCCATAGTAGTCAGAGTAATACAGACGACGTGAATCAGAATTTCTAGATACGAGTAGAAAATTTTCAAGTGACCAGTGCGAGATTTAGTATGAGTTAAAGATTTAATTCGTGTCCAGTCACTTAATGCAATAAAAAAAACTTTAATTAATTTCTAGAGCTTCATTTGTGCCACGATATTGTGACAATATGTTAAGGTGATGAAACAAAAACGGATATATTTATTTTATATAAGTAGGTAAAACAAATAATATTTTACACGATCCATATAGTTATATAGAGATTCGATTCTCAACGTTTCAGAAGACTTAAATAGTCAAGGATGCCATGCCAAGGGCGTACTGAATGTCTGTAATATAAAAATAAAAACTTTTATCTACACTTGAATATAATATTAATAGAATCTCCATAAATTCGCACAAAATCTACACACACAAGCCACAGGATCAAGACAAAGAAGAAGACTAAGATGGACATGAGCAGATAATGTCAAGACGACACTGTAAGACGTAGCCCAGTAGACTGAACCACCACGGGGATGTAAAAGATTGATGGCACTCTATTATGACTGCGGTTAAGGACATATTTATTATGGTTTCCGAGTCCCACGAGGTTACCGAAGGAATATAATAATTACAATTAAAATATTCATATTGCTACGGGGCGTGGCTATGGGAGGCAAATGAAACACTAAAACTTACTTAAAGTTTTTATTAATTTTACAATAAGTCACTGAGTACCAATTAAATTGGAGTACTTAAATTAATATATCACTTTTGATTAAATTCTGTTTAATGTTGCACGTAGGTACACCGCCCGAATATTTGTCACTCGGTTAAATACGTACTGGTCACACTAGTCTCACACGTCTCTAGTAATGTCACAAACGTTAAACGTCAAAACAAAGACTGTGTCGCAGTAGCCAGCCAGTCTCCTTTTATAGATAAATGTCGCGTCGCGATGTTTCGAGAATTTTTTTCACATTCTTTGGCGGTTATTCGACTTCTTCGGTGTTTGCGATAATGTTGTAGTCGATTCCAGAATGTTATGGAGTGTTCGAGAGATTTCGATAGTGCGTAATTCCTCCGGATTCTACCATATCCTTACAAAATATTTAATTGTAACGTCTCATACCAAGAAATATAATTATAACTGTCCATAATACTATTAACTTCTTTTTTCAGTACTAACAAGCAAATTTCTTACTTACACACGAAGATAAAATTTCTAGAACTCATCAATACAAAATATATAATTTGATTTAAGAAATACTTTTTTAAATTGAATCACGTTCAGTAACGAAGAAATAAAATAAGCTGAAAGGTTTAATGACGGCGTAGATAAAGTCGTTTTTCTGCTCAATCACTCTATTTATTTTTGGATTATACTGTATTTATTTTTCGTGAATTAATCTTTATTTATTTTACTGTAGGATAAGTGACTTTTAATCCGTTCTAAACACCCGACGTAAAGAATTCTGTGATAAGGCTAGATTGAAAAGCTCTGCCCCGCACGATATTATATTTACGTTAGGCTTAAGCCAGGGTTGCCGGTTCTAACAAAATGCGTTAATCCCGGGGAAATCCCGGGAAAAAATAAGATTAGCCCATTTTTTTTATTAACAGCGTTTTAATGTTTCTTCTGTATTAAGGTACAATAAAACAATTACACTTGTTTAAAACTCGTTTTGTTTGAATTGCTTACTTTATATTTGTATAGATAATTGTGTTGTTTTAATTCTACTTATTGTTATGTGTCGTGGCTAGGGAGAAATGAATGAAAACACTGGAAATTAATAAGCGATTTATTAACTAATGATTAATAAACTATTCAATGTACAAAGTCACATAAAATGAATTAAACTTAACGTTATCCTCTAAATCTCACTATTTCGCAATATATATCGTAAATAAATATTTTATTATCGCTGGTATTACATTTTTATTACCTGCTAGAATATTTATTCTCGCAAGTATTATTTATTTCGCCAAACAGGTAAGTACTTCACTCTGATTTATCGCTCCGACTGGCCATCTTGGCCATCTTTTCTCGCGGCTGGCGCGCATTTCACACCGAATCTACCTGTCAAACACGACTACTATCCGCGTCGCTGCCGGCACCGTATTTGAATCCGAATGCTGATACTTTCATACTTTCTGGATCATTCTAGTATTTAGGAGACGGTCCTTTTCGCTTCTAGACTTTTCCAGGTGTTTCTAGACGTTTGTAGACGATTCCTGAAGGCCACAGATCACCTCATATTGATACAGGCCGTTCTAGATGTTTCGATTGTGTCATGACATTCACAAGGAATTCGGGCAGTGCGTAAATTCTCTTTAGCATGCCATTTCGTAACAATATTTCAAGAGATATTTTCTACTGCAAAAAAGTAAGAAATAATTCACATTCATCCAACATTACTTAGGCTACATAGACTCGGCAATCAGTACAGTGAATTCGTAGATATATTTCACGAAAATATTCACGGCCGATACTCTTCCATATATGTGCGATATTTTAAGCTAACGTTTCAGATCCTGTTAAAAAGTCTACATTAGCTATGATGACCCTGCAATAATATTTGAAGCATCGTTTACGCAAGATAGAATAACCAAAAATATCTAACTAGAATACTTTATAATATGCCTTGACTACGTTTAAGAGAAACCTGCTGTCTACTTTGAGATGTTCTAGATTGAGATGTCTTATGATAAAAAATCTGTTTAATTTTAATAAAATGTATTGGTATTTTCCTTTGACAGAAATGTGTATATACTATATGACTGTAAGTTATCTAAATTGAATATTTTAGTCTTATGTGCTTTGTATCACAAAAATAAAAATAGAAGTGTTTTTGAAAGAAGCATTTTTTACATCTTTTGCGGACAGGTTGAGACTTTAACGGCAGGTAATACTAGGCTTTTTTAGCCGCCTTTTGATGTCACTGGAATTTGCTTCTACTACAGATCTGAACAAAATCTCTTCATTTGCAAAAGTTATGTACAATCAAAAATAGGTTTTTAACCGAATTGAACTTCCGCCAACAGGTGGTGTAGGCCGGTTTTCTTAAAACCTTCGGTATGCCGGTGAATTTCTGCTATGAAAATTAACTATAAAGCTACAAGTATTTCTTGGACTTAAGTTTTTGAAGATGTCTTCAAAGATTTAGAAATAGTCCTCAATGAATATAACGAAGAAAATTTAATTTCTCTAATAAAATCGACCCAAATAAAAACTTCAAAAAAACATGGCAATATATAAACAGAACTAACACGCAGTTGTCAGAAATGTACCCAAGTAGTGTGAGGAAGAAGGATGGCATACGGAAAAATCACCTTGTCTATGTTATTTGCAAGTTTGCCTACCTATATTTTGAACAGGAACCTGAAGTGTAATAATGAAAATTATGATACGATTGAAGGGTGTTGAATAGACAGATATTGAACCTTATACATAATTGATAATTAGTTACTGCGTATCGTAATTGTTAGGATTTGTTTAATTCTCAATAGTGCTGGTTGGTATACAAATCGAACGACGCCTCTGAATCTTCAAGAGCTCTGTATTCCGGAAAACTAGACATTTGACTTTGAGGTCAGCTGCAGGAACAGTTGTAGAACTGATCGACTGCATTGTTGCAATACTAAGTTTGGTGAAAGGGGCATTTGCCGTGGCAGGCTCAAAAGCACGGAAATCTTTGCCCTCCATAATACAAAACAGTGCATCACAGACATTGTTTAAAAAAATAATGTCATCGTACCTTTTTAAGTAAGTAAGTTCGCAATTTCAAATGCAGTTTTTATGTTAAGCGCCCGTGACGTGATTTTTTTGCAAAAAAAATCACTATAATAATTATCAATATTATTATTTTTAGATGAATTTGTAAAAAACTAATTGCATTTTATAATAATTGCTGTGGATCTTTACTCCAACAAATTTTCTTCATTAAAAATATTTTATTTACCCTTCCCGGCATTTGTAGCTAGAACCCTCCCTGCGCGAGGCTGCCAGTAGCTCGCTCCTTACCCTCAGCTTATGTTTATCGGCTTAACGGTCCAACGTATAAGAAATACCGTCCGGGCCCGAGCTTTCTACAGGAAGTAAATACCCTATCAACGAAAGCTTTTAAACACTGACGCCGCGTAAGCTTAGCGCCAAACAGAAGTAGCTTTTGAAAATACACGTACAGACATTCTATAAATACGTACAATATTATAAACCTACTCACAACACGTTTTCTGGCCTCGAAAATTTTTATCTTATTTTGGGAACGCAGCTAAAAGAAATTTTCTCCGAATTAAATGTGAAGTTTTTCTTTGGACGATGGATTACTAAATTCGTTTATATTGAAAACCATTCCCGCACTATGTTAAATTTTTTTGTGTATCGTTAATTAATGAAGTAGTTAATTAACTTACATAATTATCAGTTTCACAACTGGAGAAGGAATAAAAATGTTGAATTTGTGGTTGTTGTGGATATTGTTACAGAATCATAGTAGATATTTTCTTCCAACGATTGTATTTAAATGTTATAAAATATTGTCACAAGACTGTAGAAATAGAAAGAGCTGCATATAATTGAGGACTTTACAGCACTCTACACGCTTTACATTAAATTGGAAGGGTACACGAAATACTGAAATACGCTGGAATAAATCAGAACCTTTTCGAATATTCAAGAGTCGTGCGGCAACAAAATTTATTGACAACAAAGAAAAACCATAGAAACCATAGATTCCAGTGCGGATACTGCCAGCGATAAAGTACTAACCGACAATTAAGAAGTGTATGTGGTAACCAGAGCGATACAAACAACGTGAATCAGAATTTATAGATAAAAGTGGAAGATTCTCGAGTGACTAGTGTGAGATTTAGTGAGAATTACAGAATAGATCTCCAGTTAAATTCGTGTTTGGTTATTTTAGTTAATTAATAAAATTTAACTTAATTTCAAGTGTTTGATTTGTCTCACACCGCCATGATCCCGTGATAAAATTATAAAAATGTCAAACATTATATGTTTTTGTCACTAAATTAATGAATGATATTTTACAAGAATTTGCATTCGTATAGAAAGTTGGTTTCAGAGGTGTACGCAATATTTTACATAAAAAATTTAAACGCCTACGCTCTTTTAGCTGTTAAATTTATTCATACGAGTTATTTCGGGAGTTGATTTGGGAAAGGTAATAAATATTATGAGTTTTATTCCTTAAAAAAAATATTGCGTCTATGTTCTGAATATAAATATTGGATAAAATACTTAAAAATAATTGTTCGAATATTTTCTATGGAAATTCATTAGTAAATTTGTTAAGGGATATTAATTCAAAAACACTAATTTATTTCACTGAATATTGTATTTATGTTATTACGTTTTCGAGAGACAAAGTCTCATTATCAATAAGGATTTCAACCAAAATTAAAACAGTTACAGACGATAATTATGGTGATAGGGTGTCGGTTAGGGTGTCGGTGTAAGTGGAGTTAGAATGGATAGGAGTGAAGATGTTATGGGTGGTATTTGAATTTTTATTATGTTTTTATTGGTGTACGGAAAATTGCTGACCAATAAAGTTGCTGGTCCACAATTGCTCGTCAGCAAAGTTGCTCGCCACTTGCGTAACAGGATGTTTTGGTATTTTTTTACATTAATAGAGATTAAGAAACACATTGATTGAAAAACATACATATATTTTTAATTATTATTTACAAACAATTGTTGTCAACTAAAAAATTCACAAAGGTTAGGTTAGGTTATCTGGTGGCGAGTAATCTTATTTGTTATTTGCCTTATTATTATAAATTTCAAAGTCCTTTATTATGTCCAACTTTTTTCCATTAGCGTAACTATGTAAGATAATTAAAGTACTATTATTAAAGGAAAGACAGTCCCTTTTCCGTGATCTCCCATTTATGAATTTAAATTGAAGTTTCTTATCGCTCTCTTATGTTTTCCTAATCCATTTTTTACATAAAATAATTACATTAAATAAAATATAGACTAAAATGAAATAGCGTTTTTCAATTCGTATAAGTAAACAAATGCTTAAAAATAAATTCGCTTTTATAAATAATGTTCCGTTGATTAAATCATTTGTAATTTCACCTTTAAAGTATTTTCCTCACTGAGTACGATCCTGAGCACCTAAGCTCGCAAACTAAATACTTAGCACAAGTCAAAAGAGAAGTAGAACACGATATAGAATTTCACGACTTCCTGGCTCCGTAGCTGCCCCGTGAACGTCGACTGCGACGACGTTTTGAAACGTGAAGACCCAGTCTTGAATAGAGCTCTCGCCGTTTTTCACCCCCGTTCGTATTTCTTTGTCGCCTTTGCAAATCGAATCAACCCCCGCCAACTGGGGTGACTCGGATAGCATCGATGCTCTGTTTAGCTCTCTCAATATACCCTCTTCCTTTTATATTTTACGCATTTTTAAAAAGGGGTGTCCCTCCCTGTTTATATCTCGCGCGTTCAGCGCTTGGTTGGCAATGAAATGCAAAATAAGCGTTTTAGTATTGTACATTACTAAAATAGAATTGCTTCGGCCTTCAAAAATAAACTAAACGGTAAAATTTAAAATTATGGTCATATTTAACCGAAAATTTTATATATCTAATTTATGAACTTGGTCAGTTATCTCCCTTCACAAGTTTATGTATCAAAAAGCCATTGTCATTGAAATATTCTTTGCACGTATTCTTTCTTTCTTTTTTTTATCAATTTTGTCGATTGGTGAAATATGGATTAATTTTAGAATGTATTAAATTTGTAAAAAAATTTAATTAAAAAACTCAACGTCCAAACTGTTCTATCTCTACAACCCCTGATAAACCTTAGCTTCTTTAAAAGTCATCTTCATTGTTTCAATGTACTCAATCATAAAAAATTGTATGAATCTTTTTCTTATATTATTTCCTTCTCGTAAACTCGGTGAAGCAGCTCCGATGTAGCGATGCAGATCAGAGCTACAGCTCTGTACTCGATGGTATTTTATATTGCAACATATGTTTATCGCACATCCCATAGATGTAGTTAGTCATAAAAATAGAAAGAAAACAGTAAAGAAAACAAAAAAAAACTGCTTTTATTATTCGCCGTAGAAGATTTTTTATTTATAAATAGGTACACTAATGGTTGAAGTTGACAAGTGCTCCTACGTAAGAATAGAAAATTTTGCTGCTTACTGCGGGGAATAATGCAATTTTTCCTTATGATTTTTTCGATCAAATCAATGTTTGTTTATCAAACGCAGAAGATTCAAAATAATTGCCTCTCTATTAAGGAGTTAATACCAAATTGAATATTAACCTTGATTTCAAGGACTACATTTATGTACATATAAATTCTAATATTTTTATAATTATTTCTTCATTTAATATTTGATAAATTTTAATATGCTTTTGCGTTGCTGCTAGGCTATAGATTATAATATTGTGAATTTATATTATAATTTTAAAATCCAATTTTCACCTGCACAGTTGTTGGCCATGAAAACGTGAAAAAAATAAACGATGTCATTTTGAAAATATATATTATATACAGATACACACAAATAGTGAAATTAAAAGATTCTAGAGTTCGAAAATAGTTTGTTTTTTAAGTTGTTGAATTTTCGTTTTGAATTTAACTAGGCACATTAAACGTCGTTCATTGGATCTTTTGTGAAGTATAAAAGCAATGGAAGCAATATCCAAAAAGTTAAAAAGATGTTTCGAATGCAGTCATCGAAGATTACTAATTTATAATGTACTGAAATTTTGATTTTATGTACCTATTATCCCTTCGAAAATCGTGTTTTCTATAAAATCTCGAATTCAGTATATTATAAATAAGTAATCCTGAGGAACTGCTCAATTCAATTTTTTTGTATATTGCTGCCTTTGCTTTTATATTCCACATATGTTGAGTCCATATAAGAATTATTTTTCCGCTTGTATTATAAAACATTTCCAGTATTGTATTATTCAGTATTGCATACTTTCGGAGCTAAGAGAATATATAAGCGTTGGTTAAAAGTTGTATATTATATGTTAATTAAGTTCAGCATACAAAGTCCGGGTACAGCTTCCTTGATGTAATGCAGATATATAGGTAAATTTGTTTGATTTTAATTAAAAATATATTGGAAAACATATTCGCTTTATTATCAGCGATGCAAAAACCTTTTAGGCTGCCGGGGGAAGGAAAAGTAACGTTTGATGGAGTCAACAAATTATTTTTGAAAGCCTTCTTAAATTTATTTCGGCGTAAATTTTATTAAAGCCAAAGAACAAAGCATACACACAAACTGATCAAGAGTATATATGTTTGTATGTGTATTTTAACGTGAGTTTTCCCTAGGCAGTTCTGAGCCGGTAAAACCTTTTAGGTTTCGTGATATTTTCCCGTTTATTTTTTATGCTGAGCAACATATTTTTAACTGGTTAATTGATTTACCTTTGGACAGCGAGCGACTGTTCAGAGTGATTGAAAGATCGAAGACTGAATTTGTGGTATTTTTTCAATATTAAAATGTGAATTTAATTTGATCGCTGTAACGTGTTTTAAAATACAATTTGGGTTATTTGAATGTTATCCCTTATTTGATATTGTATTATAAGCAGATTACTTGGAATTATAATTGGACATAGATGAAATTAGCTATCTACGGGTTTGGACAGTTTAAAAAGATGTATTTATGTGCTCAAATCGTGCTCTTCGTGCTATATTTTCAAATAAGCACCCAAGATAAACAAATACTTTTTTTATCCAAGAGAGATAAAACTTTGTTATTTAGGAGAAAATTTAAAAGAAAAATGACAACTATCAAACAAACAAACATTCTTTGACTTTAATGTTATATTAAAATTTTATAGAATTAATGTAAGCCACGTAGTATAAGAAAGCTAGCATTTAAATCATATAACTCCTATTTGATAGAACCATTCTACTCATATAAAACAAAATAATTACTGATATATGTATATTTTAAGTCACAAGTAGGTCTTATTTAGGACACTTCTTATATTCTTCTTCTTCAGCCTTCATCTCCCCACTGCTGGATACAGGCCTCTTTCACACCATCCTTCCTTCCATCTTTTTCTTTGGTTTACTTTTTGTAGCCATTTATTCGTATATCGTAATCCCATCTCTTTTGAGGTCTTCCGATACCTCTTTTATTCTTCGTTCAATTATTTTATTCAACATTTTTATTCAAGGTGTCCAGTTCAGAACTTAGGAGTCTGTGTCTTACCTTGCAACACTCCCTGTCCAAGATTATTTTCACTTTGCTACGTGACCCATGATATCCATTACTCTGGCTCTGCGCCTAAATTTATCTTAATTTTATTTTTTTCTTATTCTATCTCTAAGGGCCGATTGTTTGATCAGGAGTAAGGGTAATAGTTAAGAAAAAAACATAGATTTTTGCATTTTTCACCAATCAAAATACTAGTTTTTTAAATCTATACCTTTTTTTAAACTATTACTCTAACTACTGATAAAACAACCGGCTCTTGGGCTTGTACCAAGCGCAAATCTCTCTACGGATCGTTGCATTTGAGCTTTTCTACATTTTTCTTTGTAAGTGTCCATACATCCTAGGACATAGTCCTCGTTATGCTTAAACTATATTTTAAGTTACTAAAAACAAACATTTAATTGATACATAGGACGAGACTTTAAAAAGTACATTGTAAAAATGGCAAAAAGGCTTTTTATTGATAACTCTCAAAAACTTTTTCTGTAACGCTATACATTTCAGCGCATGATTAAAATGAAACAATTAGTCTTTTTCTGAGATTGTTTTTTTAGCATCCCTTGGCGTCATTATCCCTAGACAAGGGATTATACTCTTAGCGTCTAGAAATAACTGTTAGAAACGAAATGTAAAACTTTTTAACAGACAATTTGTAAAGTTAAGTAATTTATCATTGTGTATTTTTTAAGCACATCTAGTATCTTCATAGGAGTTAACAAACCATTTCATTTTCTTATTTAGTTGAACAAATATTCACGTTTGTGAATATTGCAATTTCGATTATTTATTTAAAATATATATCTTCGTTATGTATGGAATAACCTTTTAATCGATAATGTACTGTTGGTACGGATATTGGGACAGCGTTGTGGTCGCTT
This sequence comes from Agrypnia vestita, assembly GCA_016648135.1. Classification (NCBI taxonomy): domain Eukaryota; kingdom Metazoa; phylum Arthropoda; class Insecta; order Trichoptera; family Phryganeidae; genus Agrypnia; species Agrypnia vestita. Next base: position 33,447 of record JADDOH010024867.1, read on the forward strand.
TCAAGGTACATAGTATTATATTGCAAAATAAACAATTTTAATTGAACGTTGACCTATGTCCACAAAGGGAGTGGATTTTGGATAAACAAATTCACCGTTCACATTCAAAGTATGAAAATAAACATTTGCTTTATGTATTACATGACACAAGTTTAATTAACCCAGAATTATGAAAAAAGTTACGGGGCATTCTTCACGATTGCACATTGTAACAAACAAATTTTGTATGTATTTTGATTACTAAAAATATGAAGTTAAATGTCTCATTAACATTTATTTCAAATAAAATAATGTAGCGTAATTATAATGTAAGGTATACAAAACATTATTTTATGAACAAAACCTTCTCCACGACTATGGTAAATCTACATATGTATTAGGTGTTAACATAAGTGGTGTCCTTTTTTTTCAAATAACAAATGTTTTTCAAACATAAAGAAATAATAATTGGTAAAAGTCATATATGTTCTGCCCTCATAAGCATAGAGGGAACTATTTGAAAATCACAAAATGAATTAAATACGATGTTAATAGATAAATAAAATACTTGTGTAACACCACTTTTGTACTCAAAAGTTGTCTTACATAAGTATTTTATTTATCTATAAATTATCATGTCATTCCACAAAGTAAATGCCAAATCAATAAATAATAAATATGAGATAATGTTTTATACGAAATTGAAAACTATTTGGCACAAAGCAAAAAGCAATATAAAATTTGTTTGTGCGAAAAACGTCATATTATTTTTAAATTTTTCATAAAAATTTGTTAATTCTTAGCAATAAGACAATATACTTTAATTAATTGTAGTATATTTTAAATAACTCATGATGTTTTCTAAAATAGATAAGTTATCAAAAAATTAGATATGAAATATATCGTCATTAATAGAAAGATTCAGCAAAATTTGTGGTATTTTTATTCCTTTTCCTTTAACTTGTAGCGTTTGCTTGCTTGTTTGTCTGACAAAAAAACTTTGGATCGACTTTTAACTCTTTTTCCGTGATCCAATCGAGCTGAAACTTTGCAATTAGACTCGTGGCAACGATAAAAATGTTCTAACAAATTTTCGTTTAAAATTTTTTTAAAAATATAGTTTAATTTTGGATTTTTAGAAATTTTAATGTTTTTTTAAAATTGGAATCGATACAAATGAGTAGTTAGCCCGATGCGTGTATAAGCACGAAACCTGATTCAATGAGAAAAGGAGTATAATAATAACTTAGTTTTTAAAGAGTTGAGGTTGTTATTACGTTCGTTATAGTTATTTAACTGTAACTGGTTGCGGATATTTAAAAATATTAAAAAAATACGGTTCGTATAAAATATCCGCAACCAGTTACAGTTAAAAATCTTGGTTTTTATGGGTTAGTTTTAACTATGAAAATTTCTTAAATAAACAAAGGAGTCATTATCTCAAAATGTGATTCAGTCAAATAGCTGCTTATGAGGGTAGTGCACTTCAGTCAAAAGAAAATTTTCTGCTCTATAAGATATTTTGTTTACTTTTACGTCACATTTATTATTGTTTTTAGATTTTAGACATTTATTAATATTTTCTATCATAAGTCTAATAGTTCATACCAGAAAATGCCAGGTATAAACTATTAGAATTATAGAACAACGCTGGAAAATTTGTTTCGAAAATCGTGGTATTGTGATCATATTTAAACACTAATGGCACAACATTATCTTTTGAAAAAACCTAATACCATAGCCATTACTATGACTTTTATGTGTTTTGTTTCATTTTACAGTTCTTTTCCTCTTATAAATGAGAGAAAAAATCGATCGTCCCTTCCCCAAAAATTGCATCGAATTTTGTTCGCGATGCATTTGAGCCATTTCGAAGTTTCCCTCGAGGCCATAAATTTCTATCAGGTCAACAAATCCCTGGGGACGCTCCGCTTGTCCGTATTGTCGCGAGCGCTAACAGCGATCACCAGGCGCCCCGCCCCCGCGCAGTTTCACAGGTGATAAAGCCCGGTTCGCACTCCCGAAGTCTGTGGATTTACGGCGTCACACTTGAGCGGCCGCGAATCGGGGAGAAGATCACGGTCAGTTTTCGCAGTAAAGATGTAAACGCCAACACACGCCAACCTTTTTTTACGAGCTTACAAATCCTAAGCAGGAGTCTGCCTCAATAGTGTACAGGACGAGCTAAGGGCCGGTTTGATTACAGTCGGTTTCGTTGAAAATCTCAAGACGGTGCGCTTGATTTTCGACATGTTTCATTGAAATCATTTTTTGAAAAAAGTTTTTACTATACTTCCCTGTCTTTGTAAAATATAACAATAATTAAAGACGACTTAAAGCATATAACATAAAACTTAACTTACAGAAATTTAATATATTTCTAAAATGCCAGATGTTTTGAGATTTAAGATTTTGATTTATTCAATTATCATCAATATCGTACCTTATGAATTTCCAGCGTCAAATGATTTAGTCAGAATCAGATTTGAGTAATGTAGAATTAAATTCAGATTTGAGTAATGTAGAAAATAAATAAATTATTATTTGATTTTTTCCCAAAAAACCCAATTTTGCTGTGATCTGTAAACCAATTGTTTTGTAAATTTTCGAAATTCGTAGTGATGTACCTATTATACCGACGGAGTAATTCAAATTTAGAAAATATTCCGCGACGTTATCGGTCCGCTAATCAAACTTTTCTAATGATTCCAATTAAAAAAAAAACAATAAAATTTCTAAAAATCCGAAATTATACTATAATTATTAATTTTTATAACGAAAATTTGATAGATCTTCTTGATCGTCGCCACGAGTCTGCTTGTCAAGTTTCAACTCGATTGGATCACGGAAAAAGGGTCAAAAATCGATCCAAAATTTTTGTTGACGGCAAGCAAGCAGACGCCACGAGTTAATATAAAGGGAGTAAAAAGAACAAAACAGTGCAAACGTATACATTTAATAAAAAATACCAAAGGTACATAAAATAAAAGTTTTGGAAAAATCAAACTTGTAGAACAGTTATAATCAGAAAGAGTATCCAAATAATCAATACGCAGAACATTGAGAAACTATATAGAGGAAAAAGAAAAATATATGCACAAAAAAGCCCTTCGAACAATTTAAAACTATTTAATTAAGAAAAATTATAATACTCTCCCAGACACGTAGCTGTTTATATGAGAAACATGTATGGAAGTTTTTATAAGAGGGGCCACAAGGCTGACGATCTGTATTTGCTGGTTTAAGTGATCAGTTTATATAAGGCAACGTTCACACACTACAAAAAAATAATTTTAAGTTGTAGGTATATATGTTCTAATCAGTTTCTTTTATATTTTCAAATGGACTATGCTAGAGTATGCACAGATTTCGCAGCTGGTAATGATGCCTATATATTTTTAAAGTGGAGTATAAAACAATATTATTTTTAATGTATGTATACTATCCAAATTTTTAACATGCCTACCTGTACAGCAGATTACGCTTGAAAATAGTATTATATATGCTTATTCTTAGAACTTACGAAATAAAAATAAGAAAATTTTCAATTGCGTATTACACATGCATATAAGGAGACATGCAGTATATTGTCAACAACGATAGGAATGGTGTTGTTACAAAGAAGTGGCGGTATGAATATATTGAACTGAAAAATATCAAATTAAACGATAAGTTATTTGTGTCATAAAAGGAATAAATCTAAACTTTTGGAATACGCTTACCATTTTTATGACTCGATTCGCGATATTCTAAGTTTGATAGTGAAAAATGCCAGAAGCAAATCCAGACGGTTACTCCGCTTCCTCGCATTAGTCCGAGAGAAGATCGTGCATACATATCTCCCCATCGTTTTACAGTTCAGGATTACAAATCAAAAGAATCTTTCCACAGTTGGACTCGAGGACTTTAATGCGGCGACCAGGGTTACTGAAACGAAAATATCGAATCGAAAGACCGCGATTTTCTAACTAAAAACAAAAACAGCATCAAAATCCACGGTTTTCGTTTTTCTAAAATAAAAACGATTATGATGCTGGTAATGAAGATTATTATAAAAAACATATAATAATTGAAGAAAATCTACATGGTAAGAAAAATTATTAAATTCTTCAGAAAATTGCCAGTAAAAATCATTTTTCTTTGTAAATAATGTAAAAGTCAAGCTTGGGAAAGAAATTGAGTTGGCATTACATGTAACAACGAGATGCGGTTTAATTGAGATAATTCTTAAATTTATCAGTGGTCGGTGATTCGAGCCCTTTTCCAGGATACCAGCAAGTTAGTCCTATTTTCATAGCACAAGCGTTTAGCTTATTTTTAAAATAATAAGAATATAGAAGCTACACGCATTCCGTGTTTGCATTCCTATTTTCAAACTAAAATATACATAAATCTTATAAGTCTTATAAGTTCTAAGTCTAAATAAAAGAAGCAAATAAATGAAGTGATGATGGTTCCAGAAAAATAAAACAATAGAGCTTAATCGATGAAGCACGAATTTGCGCTATTTAAAAAAACTTAGGGGACCAAAACATCAATACATATATATATATATATATAAAAAGAAACCCGTGTTTCCCTATCCGTTTTCCAATTTTCTCCACAACCAGCCACAACCACCCACCGGTGGTTATGGTGGTGGATAGCCCTTGGTGTCACATCGAAAATATGCGAGTTTGGTGAGCGTGGGTGCCGAAAATGTACTTTCTAGCACATTGTTTTGTTATGGGAAGGCCGCAAATGCTTCAGATTGTTTCACATTAGGTGCGTCAACTGTGTCGGTGAATCTAGAAGCTTCCGGAAAAACCTTCTCTAGAAAGTTCTGGAAGGAGAAGGTTATAGAAAATTCCCGAAAGTACCATAAGATTCTAAACTGAGCGTCGGAATGTGTCGGTGTGTCTAGAAGGTTCCTGTACATTCGATAAATTTCTTGAAATTTCTGGAAGGAGAATGTTCTAGAAGGTTCGCGAAAGTTCTATGACGATCCAAACAGTGTACTAAAAATCTACGCGTGCTAGTTTATTATATTACATCAAGAGCTCTCTTTCTTCTTCTTCTTCTTCCTTGCAGTATCCCAACTCATTACCTAGGTAGGCTGTTAGGGTAGGCTCTATCCGTTCTCAGGCTGTATCTTCTTCGGTTCAGAGTGTCGCTTTCATCTAGGCCGTTTCTCTTGTGCATTTTAGTGCATTGAGTCATACAGGAATTCTTTGGTCTTGCCCTGGATGACTGTCGATGAAGCTCCATAGACACTGCCTACATTGCCATGTGGTCTGGTGTTCTCCGTCTTATGTGCCCATACCACCTCTTTTTACCTATGTGTCGATTCTCGCTCGAAATTGCGGTCTCGATTAAACGATATAAATTTTAATACTTGAGCGTTTCTTAATTTTTTTTACAGTTCAATAGGCCAAGAGACCCAATTACAGGAGCGAAACATATCACAAAACACTCAGGCTTCAGGAAATCACACAAATTAATTTTGACCTCACCGGGAATCGAACCCGAAACTCTCCGTCTGGGAAACTAGTGGCATGCCCAATAGGCTAGGAGAGCCGCTAACCCAATTATTAAACTTTAAAAAAAAACGTTTTTCTTTTTTGGTAATAATCAAATTACCAAAGAGGTTTAAAATTTAAAATTATTTTGGTATGTTTCATTTTAGTTTATTTAAATTTAAAAAAATTGCTGTCTTTAGATATTCAAGTTATTTTTTTTTTTATTATTACTTTAGATACTCAAGTTAAAAAAACCGAAAACCCCGGTTAACCGCGGTTTTCAAAAAAAGATGTCGCGATGTCTGAAAAACACGGTTTTTCAGAAACGCTAGTGGCGACGCTTAAGTCCGACTATCACAAATCAAAACTGTTTTTCTCCGCTCGGTGGAGGTCGAGGTTCCAAGACGTTCCAAAAATGCAGCGTAAATTCGGCGGGAATTCAGATTTTATCTGAGAAACTTTTACGACAGAATTCAGAATCAGAATAAAGGAATCTCAATTTACATGCTAAAATTTAAAATTTAAAAGTATAATCGCTTTTATTCGCGACTCGTCCGAGACAAATTTCTTATTCATACTTTTTTACGTTTTTTAAATCTTTTTTAGATTCTTTACACCGCCTTCTTGAGTTAACAGCCAATTACAGTTGCACAAATATTCAAGTATTTTTATTGGGCCTTTAACGTCCAATTAGTATACAGCGTTGTTCCTCAAAGCGCGCACGCTGACATTTATGAATTTAAAATATTTTCAAGAAGTCGGAGACAAACATATTTAAGGTAAAATAATAATCGGGTATAAACATCTTTCAGGTACACACATATTTCAGGTACAACAGTAATCAGGTTTACCTCCAAAATATTGTGAGGAGATCGTGGTGATAGGGGACACATCAAACACGTGAGATCAACTTAAGATATTATTTCTCCCTAAAGTCACTGGATACGAATTCTGTTGGAGCACTTTTCTTCATATTATTAATATTTAAAGCATTAACTTTGTGGTTAGTCATAATAACAGAATGTTAGTAAACTTAGTAAAAACCACTACCAGATTTACGATCTACTGGTTTCGAGACGTACCCGTCTCTTCGTCAGGACCAAAGAGACGGGTACGTCTCGAAACCGGTAGACCGTAAATCTGGTAGTTGTTTTTACTAAGTTTACTAACATTCTGTCACTTTTCTTCAATTGATATAATTTCGTGCTAACCATTCGTCTGTGAAACACTTTTTACTCGTCTTTAAAATATAAATATATTATTTAATTCACGTAGGGGGAACAACGTCAATGTTTTCATTAATTTAATGGATCTTCCGAAAGAAAGAGCTTAGTTCATCTCTGTACAATTTTATACTCTGTTTGTACAAAGAATTTGACGAATTCAAATATTTTATGATTGTATGAATGAAACATCTAGTGCAGGCTGTATAATTATAACGTTCTACATTCGTGGATATAGGCTAAAATAGTAATATGTTCAATTCTAAATTACGACTCCCGATAAATTCTGTGAAAATAGGTCTGCCGTGGTCTTTGCAAGTGAGCCTCGTTCTCCGCGCGGCTGGCAAATGAACATTATTTGGTATCATCGTGATGTCGTTAGCTAGAATATTTTACTGCGGGCTGGTATTGCCAGCAAACTCGTTTTGTCGTATGTAGTTCTTTATAGTAATGCTTTTTCAAGCTAATTATTATGCAAGGTATGAGATTTTGTGGGAGCCGTTCCAAATATCATTGAATATTACTTGTTAATTACCCATTTTTTCTTTTTAAAAAAAATATAAAACATCAATTTCCATATTAATTTTTATACCATTATTTTTGATAAATAACCCATTACTCGATATATTCCAAATTTCGGTGTCTGCTTGTTAATTACCCCCACCACAACTGTAGCCACGCCCCCGTTCAAAAATTAACGTGTTTACCAAAACTAGTACAATTGTATCGAAACCGGTAGACGTAAAGTTACTCCAAGTGGTTTCTACAAAGTTTTTGATTAGTTAAATTTAACAAATATGCCCGACCACAAAGTAAACGCTTATTAATTATATTAATAATGTCACCATAAAATCATTTTATGGTGAAGTGAAGGTATTGAAGTAGAAAAAAAAGAGTCACGAAAATATACATATCCATTCCTTTCTCATTAAATGTCAGTCTTGAAGTGACACTAATACTTAACAATGGATATAATATTTCGATTTTTAAATAATATCAAATATTAAATATTATTCGTTGACAATCCCGACTAATTTCCAACGAATTAAAACTAGACAATGACCTGCCACAATAGACCAAACAACTGACCACTGACAAATTCAAAACAGATGTGACAAAAATGTTAAAGCTCGGCCAACTATAAAAAAATGACTGTATATAAATCAAATTATTATTATTTCTTATATTGAATCATGTAAAAATGTTATCCATAAACCTTTTAGGTTTCCGTTATATTTTAAATTAAAAAAATAATATATATTCAAATATTAAAAAATTTCTGATTCTTTTTTAAATTATCTATACATATATCTTTTTAAAATTTTTTTTCATGATTTTTCGTTATTTTTTTTAACATGCAATGGCAATGTACGCACTGCATGTGTAGTTTTAAAACAAATAATGAGTATTATGTAGATGTCAGAATGATTTCATGGCGAATATGTAAGGACGGAAAGTAAAATAAATTAAAAATACAGCTAAAAGCGCAGTTTGTTCATCATCAGATTAGATTTTATATAATTCAATAACACTTGTACAGCGCTACCTGTCTGTTATGGACAGAATAGGCTTTCCCGGCGTAGAACGGGGATCTGTAATCTGCGAATATATTTTTCGTTATCAGTTCTTGCGGCTGGTTCGTTTCGGGTTTCCTCATATTCAGATAGTTGTGTAATTTATTTATCTTTGCGCTGTTTACTTTTTGTACGCTAAAGAAGTTTAAGTTATGTTATTTGAAAAAAAAACATTTTTTTAATTGTACTACCAGTATATTATTGTTATCTTTTGTGATGAGCGTAATTTTGTATTATTTTTATACAGTTAGTTATACTGATAAATTAATCTTAAACTTTATTGTGTACGATACTGTTAATATATAAAAACAAAAAAAAATTGAATCAAATATTTGTAAATCAAAAAAAAAATCGATTTAGAGATACACTTTACAAATCAAAATTTTAATTTACCACAATCCACAATCTTTTTAGTTATATATATCTTAGTATTAATTCTTTAATAATCTCCCCGTAACAATCAGATAAATAACAGATCAGAATATATTTATAATTGAAACCAAGAAATATGTGTACACCTACTAAACACATAAAATGATTTGAATCAATGTTTTAAATTATAAAAATTGAATGCATATTAGTGCTTTGCACCTACAAATTTCATAGAGTCTCATAGAGAAAGTAGAAAAATATTTATTTATTTATTTAATTTATATAATTATTAAGGAAGACCAACATAGATGGCCAATTATAGGTCTCCACTTTTAGAAATATGCTAATTAAGTGCAAAAAACATGTGAGCATGCAACAAGAACGACCCAATTTAAAGATAAATAAAAATGCATACAAGGAGAATAAAGATAACTGATTTATACTATTTGTCCTTACACTGCATTAATTAAAAGTATTTAAACTAATTCATACTCTATACATACTTATTTAATGTCACAAAACAACAAAACAAATATATACGATAGAAATAAACTTAGGCATGTTAAGAATAATACAAATAGAAAAGAATAAAAAATTAAAACAAAAAAGAGTCTTTATTACCTACTAATCAGAAAAGAAGTCTGCACTCAAAATTTTTCTTCATCAATGATCTCATCAATTTGTTGAATGCATCGCATGCCTTCAATAAATATGAATTGTGACGATAGTTGGACGTAAAATCGAGGTGAAAGACTGGGTTGAATCTACAAGACCTACAAGGAACATGGAATTTTAATGTACGTAATAGTTCAGGACAATAAACATTTCCCGATACCATTTTTATTCGTACATATGACAAATCACCTATTTCTCTATGTTTATATAGTGGTAGGATGTGCTATCTTTATATGAACTGATATAGTGATCAGAATCGCAATTAAATGTGTTTCTTTATTTTAAATGTTTTATTGTACCACCTTATGTAAAAATAAAAGATAAATAATAAAAAATTAAATAAAAATAATGTACGATACAGCCGCCAAGTCAGGAAGCCGCTGAGTACTTCCAGATGCAGACAACGAGAGGAAATGCGAGAACATCTGGTGGCTGCAACTCTACCCCACTCCGTTACCTTGAACTTATTTATCATCTCCGATTCTTAACTTAGTAGGGGGCGTGCTATAAATCTTGCAGCCTTATTCTATTATATGTTTTGCGCTTACAAGGTACACAATAAATGTGAGCAGTCCAAACGTCGCGTAAATATCACAACTGTGGTTGGACTGCACACATAAACTTTTACAATACACTGTACTGATTGAAGATAAGCGTTCTCAGCCATGTGGAAAACTATAATGAATTAAAATATTTAAACCTTTTTAAAATTCTTAATAGTTTGATTGGCTTTCAGATTGTTAATTTTGTACATTAACTGTAACGCCTAAATAAAAAACACCGGAGGCGTTCTATGTTGGAAAACATTTTCAATTTCCCTGCCAATAAATCGGGGTTCATCGGTCACCCGATAATTATATGCTAAATACATATACATTACTAAATAAACACAAGCATAAAACAGTATGCAAAAAGCTTCTCAACTACTACCTACCTTGCTAGGTAATATATAAATACCAGTTCTTAAGTATTTTTTATTCAACAAAGAAATTTCATTAAAATCATTTTTAAATGAGAATAGTATAAGTCATATATAATTATATAAATATTATTTATAAGTCATATATAACTATGTAAATAAAAAAATATTTTTTAAAAAAAAAATGTCTCTTTTCCGCCCATATAAAATGACGGAACGACTGTAAGAAGCGACACCCAAGTGTAAACCATACGCAAGATCCAACAGACTTTTGGGAATGGATAGCTAAGTGTCTCCAGGTAGGCACTCGACAAGCTGAAACAACAATGTCCAGAGTCGTGTCAAAGTCCAAGAATTTTTAAACGAGAAAGGAATAAGCATTGCACCGGTACATTTAATTTTGATCGTGGATCGAAGATAGGCCTGAAAAGAGTGTTCATAAAATTAGTGCCGATGTTGCTAACGATGGAGCTTCATCATAATAATTATTTTCAGGCTTTCTTTGCCAAATCAAACATTTTCCGGTTTATCGGTTGTAGAGAAATATGATTATATTGTCACAGAACGTGGTTGAGGGAGGCGGAGGCGGATGAAAAATTTAAGATTAATTAAAGATTTTATTAATATAATAAAAGAATCACTGGACATAAATTTATTGCGGTACTTTTCTTAAATTTAGTCACTTAATGTTTCTGGAATAATTCACACACTAATTTACTTAATTCATTCTAGCATCTTCGCTGCACTTTTATCACTTCTGAATAAATTGTCTCTTATATACTGATGCATGTTATTTAAATAGCTCAGGCTCGCACTAGAAAATTTCTCCCACACCAGTAGGTACTTCCTTTATTTACTTTCGCTGAAATACACTGGCCACCCCGCCGTACGGTTTGATTCTCTTACTATACCGCAAAAACTGTTCGCTCGCCCGACGCCGAAGAGTGTTCATAATTATTCATCGCGTCTGGAATATTATTCGCGCGGACTCTACGAGAGATTTCGATAGTGCGTGATTCCTTCTGATTTTACTATCTCGGGAAAATATTGATACAAGTGTGTGTGTGTGTGTGTCTGCTAACGGTATTTTTTATCACTGTATTTCCCATGTACACATTTTATTGATTAATTTTAATAAGATTCGCTTTACTACCACGTTGGTATTCAACTAGTGATTTCAAATATTTTTTTTTGGATTACCTTAAATACGAATGTAATGGTGCACATTTTACGGAGACATTACAGAGTTAATTAGTTCGGTGCACCTGTGTTACCACGTGGCGAAGGGAAGCGTTAACGATCTACCTCGCTAGCGTGAAACCTGGATTAAGGCTGCCGAGGTCGTAACCTGCACACCTTCTGGAAGGTGTTAACAATGAAAATAATTTACGCAAAAAAAAGCAATGCCACAATTGACGTCACTTTTCAATGATTGTTCTATTCGATGTAATTAATTTAACATGTATCATTGAAATTGTTAACTATCAAATGAAGAGTCTTCATATAAATAAATGTAACAGTATTATTTAAAGCTTAATTACATAAACGTTAATTTTACAAAATGACTTCATTTGAAAAATAACATCGGTAACATTTAAAAAAAATACTTGTTTTCATGAATTCATTAGGTAGAATAGATAAGTAATGTAGGTACCTACCTAATTTATTAACTTTTTATTTATTGTTTAATAAAAAAATATTTAAAAAAATGAGGGTAAACAACACTGTTTTTTTCCACTATATTTATTTTGAATTGTTAGAACGTTTTCGGGATTTCTCCCATTGTCAATTACAACACGTATAGTTGTAAACGTGTTGTTATTGGCAATGGGAGAAATTCCGAAAACTTCCTAACAATTCAAAATAAATATAGTGGAATAAAACAGTGTTTTTAAAATATTAAAAATGAATTTCCACAATGTTGCAAACAAAAAACTTAAAAAATTATTGCAAAAATTTCATATGCCGGGTGCTGATCATATAAAGGGTGTTTCAGATCAAGTCCATAATACTTCAGGGGGTTATATAATTTAAGACAATTTTTTTTAAACACAACCGCTTTTGATTACTTCATTTCATTGACCGATTTATAGAGTCGCATCAGTTGCAATTTCAAATTTAAAAAAAATGATGTAGAACCACTGGTAACAATGTGAAAAGGAATAAAATTTGAATATTGTTCTTAAGGTTTCCCAGGTATTCAGAGTCTTCTGGTTTGTGTTTCCTGGAGTATTATTCCGTGTTTTAACGACCTTTTTTGCCAACGTTTCGGATCCTACTATAGGGTCCATCATCAAGGCTGATGTGATTGTTCAACACGTCAGCCTTGATTATGGAGACAAACAAGAAATTGAAGATATTGTGCTCAGCCGCCTGGGCATTATCAATTTATTTTTGCTAGATCTTTGTCAGATGGATCAATTCGATAGGTCATGTATTAAACTTTGTTAAATAAGTTAATAAATCTTTATAATTTGCCTGTTTAATACTTCACCTGTCGATGAAAAATTCTGTTACTCTCGAACCTTAAATAGTAAAATATAAATATATTATTAAACGTACGTAGAGCTAACATAGTTAATGTTTTTCATCCAATTTAAGGTAGTATTTGTATTTATTTTGTACGGTAAATATTCCTTCACTGTATTGCAGTTTTGTTTATAAATGAATCAGTAGTATATTATTAATATTTAAAGCATAAACTTTGTTGTCAGACATTTTAACAAAATGTTTTTTATGTTTGTATAAACCACTAAAAAATACTTATTTTGTCTAGCGGTTTCGAGACGTAACCCGTCTCTTCGTCAGGTCAACCACCATACTAGCATAGTAGTGTTTACATTTTGTCTCGAAACCGGAAGACAAAAAAAAGGAATCTTAGTGGTTATATAGTAACATAAATAACGTTTTGTGAACCATTAATAATTCGAATAATTTAATAAATATCATATTTGCCTTGTATCGGCGGTCGACGTATTGTTGGTCTCTGGCACGTCTTGAGGGCACGTGTGAAGGGAAAGGTTCCGAAAGGTCACCAAAAACACATCACGTCCTATTAAATGTTTGGGGAATATCAAAGGCTCATTTATTATTCTGTCCTGCCGGGCCGCAGCCCCGCCGAGAAGAAATTTTAATCGGAAGGAATCTCGGTACGTTCATTTTCTTTCATCTCGGGGAAGCCCAGATCGTTTAGTGGATACGTGTAATTGAGAAAGATGATTGCCAACAACGATAGCGAGATATCAAATAACAGAGATACGAACAGCTTCACCCTGTTTTGAAACTTCTCTAAACGTAAATCAAAGTATGGGGGTTACAGAAGCAAAGGCAGTTAAATCCAAAAATTTTAAAAATATATGTTCAAACCAGTCACCGACAATCACTTACATAAAAAGCACGTGCAGTGATAATATTGAAGCACAACTTTTACGTAAACATATATATTGAAAAAAAAAAGAATTTAATGTTTATCTGACAGGATATTATGATATACTAAAATAAAAATAATATGATGACAGTTGTAATAGGAAAATTACGAAATGTATGTTTTATTTCGATATTTTTCAAAATATATGGTTACGTAATCATGTTTCAATATTCCCACTGCACGTCCCTGTAATATAGAATAAACTGAATTAGAGATTTTGTAGGAAATATAGCTCTATCCCTGTCTGAATCATATTTTTAAATCACTATTAAAAGAAAAGGCAGCAACCAATCAATCCCCATGGATGCTTCCCCCTTCATACTAAATTTAGAATTATAAATGTTCTCAGGTATTCACGACAGTTCAGTATCTTCTGTATGTAGATTTCTGGGATATTCTGCCGTGTATATGTGACCTTTCTGGCCGACGTTTCGGGTCCCATTGCAGGGTCCATCATCAGGGCTGATGTGCCGATGTGACAGCTGATATGACATCAACCCTGATGATGGACCTTGCAATGGAATCCGAAACGTCGGTCACGTATGTACGCCAGAATATCCCAGAAAATTACATATAAAAAATTTAGAATTGCTTTCGATTTTAGGCTTAATCATCAATGCAAAAACAGCAATATCCAACAAGGTAAATAGCAGGGATGTGCAGTGAGAACAATAAGCATATATTTTCCTAAGCATATATTTTGAAAATTAATCGAAATAAGAGATAAATCTAGTAATATTCCTATCACAATAATTAACATATTATTCATTATCTGGAAAATATTTTAAAAATTAAAATATTAAAAAATTAAAACATTATCTGGAAAATATTTTAAAAATTAAAATATTTTCCAGATAAATATTTAATTTCGATGTATTTCCCAAATACATCATACATAATAATTCCGTTGTCTGTCTGTATGTCTATCCTCGTAACTTCGTGTAAAGTCCGTAATTTCGTTCGAATTCACGGCTAAAAACTAATCAAACGGCCGGCTTAAGCCCCTGGCCAGCAAACCCGAACCGACCACTCTACGCATGTTACTGCGATCGCCTCTCTGTGGATCTCCAAAAACATATTATAAATGTATACTACGCTAAGCAAAGACGCGAACCAATTTTGGATCGTTTAACGGGTGGCATAGTAGATATTTAAATAAACGTCATGCTTCAATATTCTTACCGTACGCGCCTGGTAAATATCAAAAGCAGCAACATTGCTATTTGGTATAGTTTCTCTTAAAAGTTGTTATGTGCGTTTCATCCACCTGTACGTAATTGAATTTTGCTATCAAGTTTTCTTTCTTTTCTTTTTTTTCTTTCTAAAATTTAGTCTAAATTCACGTATTCTTTTAAATCCTTTTGTGAATTTATGTATTACGTTAACAGAAGTGCACAATTAATTTTAATCATTTGTCTGAATGTCATTATTTGTAATCTTTTTATTTTATTTTTCTCGATTCTTGTGTATCGATTTCATTTCAATATTATTCTCAGTACTTTTTTAGGAGTATTTTAAATTTTGTTACTTCTTCATAAGCCAGAAAGAGAAAATTTTCAGAATTATCAGAAATTTAAATTAAAAAAGCATTTATGCGCAACCATCATGAAATTTTCAAATAAAAACGTTTTTTTCTTTGTCTTATATTCTGAATTTTCAAGAATTATTTGAGTCTTCACTCATTCAAATATTCCAAAAATTTGAAGAATTATAACGATTGAAGCTAGCGAGTAAGGTGCACTTTTAAACGAATTACATTCTTGTGAGTTTTTCTTAAAACTCTCATTTTCAGATTTTGAATACGTTCCCAAAAAAAGTTATATTGATTTTACTCAAATTTTGCGAACATCTTATTTACAGTATTATCTACCATTCCAGAATACCAGCAAGTTAGTCTTTTTTTCATAGCTCAGGCTTTTAGCTCAGTAAAAATATTGATGCGACATGTATTCCGTGTTCCCATCTCTATTTAAAAAAAAAGATTTATTGAAGACACATTTTATTTTTGCAAAATTCAATCCCTTAGTACATTAAACGTATTTTTTTACAATAGACGTTATTTTTTAAAATTTCGTTCCAAACCGAGTCTCTTAAGTAAAAAAATTATTTTGTACTAAAACGCGACTTGTTTATTAAGACAATATAATTTTTAAAAGTATTTAGTTTGACACTTTCATAATTAAAAAAAAAATTACAAGCTCGTAGTATTTTTATTAAACAAGTCAAACGTAGTGGATCCTAATGTGGAACCAAAACGCGAACCAGGAAATATCTGTTAATTTTTTTATATAATATATTTTGCTTAATTTTTATATATTTTCGTAAGTCTATATATTTTGGTGGTCTCTTGTTGAAGAATGTTTTGATGGGAAAATATGTTTTATCAAATGAAAATATGTTCAGGAAAATCTGATTAAATTTTTGACATAGTTTTGATTAACTTAGTAAAATAGCATGTTGAATAAAAACTTAAATAAGAAAAAATATAAACATGATTGCTTTCACGGCAACAACATACATTTTTATCCTCCCTAACTTTTGTTCTCAAATGTTCGACAAATGGCCGTAATCATATCTCCACTTAAAGTTAATTAAGAAAAAAATCATTTTGAATTGTGTAATTTCTTGAGTAAGGTACATTTATTTATAAATATTATCAAAACCATAATTAGAAATAAGTTTTGATCAAAATTATAATAATACTAGCTGTAATCCGTCAAAAATGACGGTACTTTTATTTGCCGGTTCTAAAGAATTATTATAAATTATTTATTTATAGCCCACACCCATTAAATAGTAATAACGACTATTATCAAAATATTTGAACATTTTTTTTATATTTCCCCTGCCGGCAGTTAAATATACTATTCTAAACCCTGGCGATTGGGCGGAACATGAAATGGCTCGCACCTTTGCTAAGTTCTATATGTACCGGGGTTCAAGCCCCGTCTCCGGCTGTTTAATTTTGTTTTTTTTTTAAGTGTGAATTCGAACGAAATTACAACGAAGTTATGGGGACAGACGGACAGACGAACAGACGGACAGACGGACAGACGGACAGACGGACAGACGGACAGACGGACAGACGGACAGACGGACAGACGGACAGACGGACAGACGGACAGACGGACAGACGGACAGACGGACAGACGGACAGACGGACAGACGGACAGACGGACAGACGGACAGACGGACAGACGGACAGACGGACAGACGGACAGACGGACAGACGGACAGACACAGGCGACGGGACAGACGAACAGACGGACAGGATTAGGCGGACGGACAGACGGACACACGCGGACACGGACGGACAGACGGACAGACGGACAGACGGACACAGACGGACAGACGGACAGACGGACAGACGGACAGACGGACAGACGGACAGACGGACAGACGGACAGACGGACAGACGGACAGATGGATAGACGGACAGACGGACGGACGGACAGACGGACAGACGGACAAGAACTGCCAGATTGACTCATTTTAGCTATGTTTTAAAGATTAATAATGTTATATTATTATTTATTTTATATTTTTTTCGCTTAGAAGATGAATTAAACGAATTATTAAATGAAACTCGGTGATTTCCATTCTTTTGCAATACTTTTTCGAGCTAATCCATACATTTCAGTTAATAATTATTGTCCTTAATTTTGTCTATTTAGTATTGGTATTCTCAAATTTGGGGTACAGGTTTAAGCAGTTGATTAAATGAGAGAGCAATTACGAAATGCTAATGATTTTCACCCGCAGAGCCTTCAAATATGCTAAGGTGTGTTTTGAATGGCGGTTGAAAATAATTATGTTGGTTCGGAAACTCATTGCAAAGCCGCTTCAGCTCTAATCAGAATCTTACGCAATCATTCTATTTTCATTTGGGTACACCATTTTCAAGATTTTATTATCAACTCTTTGCTAAAAACTTTAATAAAATGAGAGTAAAAGTATGCAAATTAATTATCAATACAAGAATTATTTATTTTCTGTAATATAATCATAATTATTATTATAAAAATAATGAAAATTTTATACCCTTATTGTATTGAAAATCAATAAATTCTTTAATCGTAAATGCGTGGGCGATTTTAAATCGCTGTGCGTTACATTGTATAAGTGATCACTTAAGCCAGCCTTAAAAACAGGTCGTCAGCCCTGTAATACCCTCGCCAGTCATACAAACATTTTTCCATATAAATAGCTTTGTCTGTGAGATCATTTATCTTAATTAAAAAATTCGTATTACGAAATTTTATTTCTTTGAACCTGAACTTTCATTGAATATTATATGGATACGATTAGTGCGTTTTCAAAAAACTGAAAATTTTTACCATTCTTTAGACGATATTTTTTAAATATACACTCGAGGACACACATTTTTTTAATTGCCTGGCCAAGCTAAAATATATCTCATTAACCTACATTAGCAGCCTAGCTCTTATTCCGGCGGTCTATTGTCTCATAAGAGCATCGACAAATTTGTAAATTTTTCTTTCATTTTCAGAGTTCAAAATTAGTTAGCCGTAAGACATAACTTTATTCGAAAAAAAAAACACTTCGTTAAAATTTCGAATGGGTAAAGAAAGATAGAATTGAATTATACTCGCATGAAAAAATATTAACTTATTTATTATTTAAAAAATATGAATAATAATAATCATAGACTTTTATTTATGATAATCATTAAATTGACTGAAAAACATAAACTATGTTTTTTCTACTTCAGTTATATGAGTTTTTAATTTTTTAATATAAAACGTATACTAAAAAATTTTAAATTCGTATGTAATACACGGTTTTTTCATATTTTGTTGAGATGTTTAAATATGTAGATATCTCGGGGCCTGGCGGCAGAGCACGGAACCAAAATGTGTCAAGCTCTCGGCGGCAAATTTGTAATTTGATACGGCGGCATACGGTTGAGTTTTGAACATCTCGAGGTAAAATTGGAGACAAATAACGCGTGTACAGTTTTGGTGAAGAACGATTAACATTAGATACTATAAAATTAAAGAATGAAGACGGTGGATTACGATTTACCCACACGGCGACACGCAGCCTTCCATCGCAAGGTAAGTCGTTCTTATTTCTACTGTTTGAACTAAATCTAAAAATACAATAAGAAAAGATCAAACCACATACACAACTATCGAAGATTTTAGTTGACGGCGAAAAACTACTTATAATTTATCGTATTTAATTTTTTATATATTACTTCTCTAGTTTCAAGAATCAGAATCAGAATCTCTCATCAACAGGTAAAATATGAAATTTTCTTTATTCAAATATATATAAATTTCTTTTTCGTGTATTACGTGTAAATACAAAAAACTATTGATTAGGTACTGAAAAAATGAGCTTAAGTTACTGTTGTAAATGTGGTTGTAACGGGAATATTGAGAAGAGAGGAGAAGAATATTGCTAAGCAAGTTAATTCCCGAGTTCAAATTTCTTTTAACTTCCAAATTATCAAAATTATTCATTTTACATACGACCGCGACGGGCCGAATAAGTTTAATGGTACATTCAATTCAATTCAATTTATTTATTTAATAGTATGTACATTACAAACTTAAATTCAATACATACATATTATGAAGATATAATTATATATAACAATAAAAACATATCAATCTGGTCAACAAAACAAAAATAAAAATAACAATCTGGTCAAAGGTGTAGGAGAATCATACATGAAGTGTACATGACTGAAAAGATTGATTACTATCCACGAAGTGATTCGAGAATTCGAACGCGAGTCTAATATTATTAAAGATAAATTTTGTTATTTAAGTGTAGTACATGTCTGTGCCTGTATATAGTATTATGCTTCATGAAATATTATCAGTGTTATTTCTAAAAACATCAGTATTCTTTTTATGTTTCCCACCCAATTTAATGATTGTGAATCCAAATCTAACAATAATATACTTTATTTGTATATAAAATATTATTATCTTCAATTGTTTTATTAAAATATCCAAATTTAGTTCTGGCAGGAAAATATGTTTTCTTTAACTTGCCAAAGAGAATACACATCATCTTATTCGTGTCCCTTTCTTATGTGAATGTTATCCTTTTAGGTACCTCAATGTATTAAAATTATGAAATAATTTCGATACGTAAATATAATATTTTCCATTCATCTTCCTTCATGGGAATGTATTTAATAAAACAAACTAAATATGTCAAATTTCTCAAAAAAAAAGTAAGTTATAACAGAAAAGAGACGTAAAAATCACAAAAGTAAAAGTATTATTTTAAGGAAATTCACTGTTTGGCGTTGACAGATGCCAAGGCTTACAAACATCTCTCCTTAGCGGTTCAAAGAGGTGAAATATCCCCTCGGTTGTATGAGCCCATTATATGTGAAAAATAGACAACACGACGGCATGAATATGAATTTAGTTATTACATTTACATATTTATCAGGGGCAAACATTGCACTCTGTAAAGGAACGAAATATTCTTAAATTATACGAAATAAATATTTCACAATATTTTTTCATACCAGCACACCCACAGACGAAAATGTCTTAAACTACATATTATTTATTTCTTGTTATTATAATTTATTTCTCATCCAATCAATAATCATTTATTTGTCATGTATTGATCATTTATTTATTCACTAAGCTCAGTTAATAATTTGTTTTTGTGAAGGTTCGGCGCTTAGTCCGTTATTATTCAACTTATTAACGGACAAATCACCAATGGTATCCTGGAGCTTTTTGTATGCCGATGATATTACGTCTATATGCCGATGATGGGCAACATCACCAATGGTACCCTGGAGCCTTCTGTATGCCGATGATATTATGTCTATATGCCGATGATGGGCAACATCACCAATGGTATCCTGGAGCCTTCTGTATGCCGATGAAATTATGTCTATATACCGATGACGGGCAACATCACCAATGGTACCCTGGAGCCCTCTGTATGCCGATGATATTATGTCTATATGCCGATGATGGGCAACATCACCAATGGTATCCTGGAGCCTTCTGTATGCCGATGAAATTATGTCTATATACCGATGACGGGCAACATCACCAATGGTACCCTGGAGCCCTCTGTATGCCGATGATATTATGTCTATATGCCGATGATGGGCAACATCACCAATGGTATCCTGGAGCCTTCTGTATGCCGATGAAATTATGTCTATATACCGATGACGGGCAACATCACCAATGGTACCCTGGAGCCCTCTGTATGCCGATGATATTATGTCTATATGCCGATGATGGGCAACATCACCAATGATACCCTGGTACACTGGAGCCTTCTGATTGCCGATGATATTGTGTTTATTGCTATCGAAGAAACTGTTGAAGAACTGCTGAAAGATACCCTGTTAACATAGATAGTTAAAAGTAGAACATTTCAAATACCTGAGCCCAGTAATCACTCAAGATGCAAATCTTCAGTGATTACTGGGCTGATGAATCAAACAGAGTTAATGTTGATTGGAAGAAGAGTCGACCACACATTGGCGTACTGTGTGATGAAATTATGCAAAATATACAAAACCGCAGTAAGAACAGCGATCCACTGGTGTTGGAAAGTAAAGATAACCATGTCCAGAAGCTATACTTTGCAGAAATGAAAATGCTTAGATGGTCGGATGGGGTAACAAGATTAGACAGGATTCGTAACGAACGTGTACGAGGTAGTTTTATGGTAACCCTCTTTCTCAACAGCTAGCCGAAGATCATTTACGGTGGTACGGACACGTGATGAGAAGAGATGATGAACACATGATTCATAACATGATAAAGCGCTGGCTCTCCAAAAAATAAAAAGAGGAAAAGGACATCCCCGCTGACATGGTAGACCAACATGGCGGAATTGAAACAAAAAACTGAATAACCCGACCGGACAAAGTTGGCCTATTAGCGCAGAATGATTGGGAAAGCCAAAACAAACATTTTCATTTATTTATTCATTCATTCATCAATCATTTTCAATGGGAAAATTATCATTGACAAAAATACTCTTCATCAAAACAAAACTTATAAACCATCATAAATATGACATCTCGATGTACACCTTTTGTCACATACTCTCCGTACTGTTATCGCATATCTGGAGGGCGATAAACTGAAATCATATTTATAATTACGTTGCTAATGTCATTTGTGAGTTGAGAAACAATTCAGATTTTACTAAAACGAAAACTAAAGTTTTTTTGGGTTGGCTATTTTCTTGCACAATACTAAAATCCGTACAAATTTTACCTATGGTCATTTTTACCGTACAATTTTACATGTTTACCAATAAATGGATAAAAATGTCAACAGTTTTGGATCAGAGAGCAAATTTTGTTGCATTAATCTTTCTCCAACTAGTTCGTTGAATTGAAGATATTTAAATATCTTTATATTTAATCATGGAATTAATATACACATTAGGTACCCGAAGAGCCTGGAAACATCCTTGAAGCTAGAAAAATGCGAGAACGTTGAAAAGGGAAAATTGTCTCCTTTTTCCATTTCTATTCTCACATGATGAAGTAATTCGCATGTTTATACCCAAGGCAGCGATGATGGACCTATGTCACTCGTATCACAAAATGACAGGCGGAACTTTGCTGGTGATGTGTCAATAATGTTCAATTTCAACTCCAAATTTTTGAAAGAAATCAGGTGAATTTGTAAATAATTCTGTCTGGAAAAATGAAAAATAATATTCCAATATTAAATATCATAAACATCAATAATTGATATGGCAGTTACTTCGTGGTGCGACATGATTATTTTAATTCAAACTAAATTGAATTTTGTAATGCACACACGTTGAGTTAATTTAACACGACAATAGTTTCGAGAGGAGCAGTCCCTCTCATCATCAGGTGTAATTTATAACTAACCTAAATACAGAAATTATGATAATATTTGCGTAGAGTAACGGGTCACGGAGCAGTGGGGGTAATTTTTTGTGTGGTCTTTAAGGGGAAGATGCTGAGCAACGGAGACTTTAGTACGTATGTGATGTTGTTTATGAGTGTTTTCTCAGAATTCAAGTTCTTTTGAATCTTGTATTATTGTAGAATATTGAATTGTTCAACAGTGTGTGGCATGTAATTCAAATATATACAACTTCCAAAAATTAGTAGGCATGGTATATTCTATCATGGGTGGAAATGGCGAATGTTACATTGTGTAAAGTGATCACATAAGCCAACCATACGATAGGTCATATGTCTTATGTACACCCAAAAAGACTTCTATACCTACTTTTCCATAAAAAACTACAGTTTCGTCTCTGTGAGACATCTATAATATACATTAATTGGTTTCCAAACTGTTCATTATCAAACCTTTATGAGGAATCGAGAGTAGTAGTTTTAGTCTGTGATAATCAAAAGAATGGTTGGTGACTTCTGAGAAATTGTTTTTCCTTGAACAATGGCGATGTTCCTTTATTCTTATATTTAGGTTTCTTGTGGTTTGGCCCCATATTTAATCTCACTATCTCCACAAGTAATTTCGTATATCCCACTCTTATCTAATGAATTATTTTTGGTTTTTGAATTAAGAAGGATTGTATCGATGTTGTTAGTATAAAATGCGGGTTTTATATGTACGGGGAAATCATTAGTAATTTTATTAGAAACTGGGCCAAGATATAATATTTTCCACCAATAAGTAAGTTTTATGCCCTGAGTATAATTATGTTTCTGTTATCTTTTTATTCTTTTTTAAATTTACTATTTCATCAATTAGCGTGCAGTCATATCCATTATTATAAGCTTTATTTTATGATTTTTATTTGGCGGTTGTAATTAGTTAATTTGGGTGGGATGTTAATCATTCGGTTCAGCATGGAACGAAAGCTGCCATTTTTTGCGCGTGAGGAAGAAAAGATGATGCGGGAATCACAGTGTCGGTATTGATGGGTTTACGGTATACACATATACTAAACTCTAATTTATTGTTACTGATTTTAATTGATTTATGTTAGTTATAAATTATACTTGATGGTGAGAGGGGCTGCTCCTCTCGAAACTATAATCGAAACTTAAAGTGTTAAATGAACTCAACGTATGCGCATTACAAAATAAATCACTCGTATACAAAATCCATTTTCTTGACAATAACTGAACCCATAGAACACTATTTTTACATTGTACATGTACATAGTTACACGAATACAAAATTACATTTATACAATAATTATGTTTTACTCGCCTCGATATATTTAATCAATTATGTATTTACATATTCTTATATGACCACACTATTACATTAATACCAAATATATAATATGTACATGTTGCTAGAGCAGTCCGAAGACACTTGTTATTGGATAAGTGGGCTGAGTTTTAAATAATAATGTTTTGTATTTTATATTCTAATACCCCCAGTATTCTCATAGTGTCTCATGAAAAATAAAATGAAATCGACAGTGTGGAGCCTCAATACATTTTTGTATTGAGGCTCTTCTTAGAATTAAAAGTAAATATAAAATATGAAAATATAAATTAGCTTATATATGTAGGCACATATTTAATGCAAAATATTTCAGAAATCGAATTCTTTTAAAATAATCTTAAAATCCACAAGGGGAAATGTTATGGGGAGTTTCAAAAAGGTTTTTAAGGGGGTGTCGTGGTCGTGTATGAATGTGGATATGGGTTAAAAAAATGTGGGAGGGAAGAGTGTACTACTCATTTTTTCTTATTTGCATACTTCATAAAAGCTGCCGATTTTTCTTGAGAATTGAATAAAAATGTCCGTGTTTCAGCGAAAAGTTATTTAAAACTTGTATTTAATATTTAAAAATGTAAATATGTTTCTTGATAAATAAAAAAAATGAACGAATATGTGCCATGCTTATTTTTTGCAAAAATGCAAAGTGAACGATTATCTTACAATAATAAAAAATATTTGTGAATTTCTTAAAAAGTTTTCTTTTTTGTTTTAAATTATACTTAATGTTTTGTTTTATGTTTTAATTTTAGTAAACTAAACTGGAGTCAGGGTCGTGCCCACTGTACTGGTTTTTCACACAGGAGGTTCCGGGATCGATTCACGGATTCAATTCAGATATTTTTTCTCAAGCCTGGGTATTTTTGTCTTTTGCTCACCGCTTGTTGTAGCAATAACAATTTTAAAAAAATTAACAGATGTAAATATAATTTTTTAAATAAATACAATAGAAATCAAACTCATATTTAAAATGGAGAAGTTTTCCGATGAAATGAAAATTAGAGTAAAGTTGAATAAAAGCAAAATTAAGATATCTCAAAAACTAACAAAGTTATAGAATTTTAAATTTGCGTTTTGCATTAATAATTTTGTTCCATTCGCATCTGGTGGAATCACGTGACGTCATCTCTCGTACCCGGTGTACAGCGCGGCTCGTACTCCAGCGCCCGGCTATGCGGACGCGTGACGTCACAGGCGAGTTAGAGGTCAATCATTCCGCGCTAAATACACTAACTTTAATATTCTTTTTCTCTGTTTTTCATTGATACATTTCAACAATTATTTTCAGTGGTTTATTAGTTTTGATATATATCTTAATTCCACTAAGTTAAATAAAATATTATCAGCATCATGAAACTATTTAAACAAGACACTGTTTATGTATTGTGTTTTAAATACTCTGAACTGAAATTAAAATAATTATTATTATATATAATATCTTAATAGTGATTTTACTTCAACGGCCGATTTCTTCACTGGTATTAATATAATAATGTGGTTGGCTCGACAGTATTGAAATATCAGAAAGTCTTATTTAACCAAGCCACCTTTATGAATTTAATGTACTTTAATAATAGCGTATCGAACCACCCGATATGGTGATGACAGTTTGACGTATTGGCTTAGTACCTACGTTCCAGTTATTGAAGAATAGGGTGGGTGCGTACACATGACGTAATCAGCACGCTTGTATCACAGAGAAGAGCGGCGCCACCACTTCGTGCTAAATAAAATTGTCGCAGGTAACAAAATGTTAGTATATAACCAATAAAATTACATTTTTGTCTACCGGTTTCGAGACGTATCCCATCTCTTTGTCAGGACAATCACTATACAAGCATGTAAATTATATCACTGTACACCACACCATAGTACTATTTACGCACCAACACCTTCACAAAATACTATTCACATGCCTGTTACTCTAACTAAAGGCTAAACGTGCACACCCAGCTTGCATGCTAAAAAAGATGTGTTATGTCTCGAAATTGGTAGACAAAAAAGTAATTTTCAGTGGGTATATACTATCATAAATAACATGTTGTTAAAATGTCTGACCACAAAGTTATTACTTAGAATATTAAAAATATTAATAATATTGTCGCAAGTGATTTAAAAAATATGTACATGAGTGTCCTAGGGCACATCCGAGCTTTACAACAATATTTACTTGATTTAGATACACTCCCTTTCCCATCTATAAACATGCATATTATATTGAACACCATTCAATTTTTGTTTAAATAAGACTTTCTTTCTAGAAGCCAGAAGAAAATTTAGATAACGCACTCATGTTAGGATCAATATTTTCATATATCGTAATTACTGTAATTAGATTTTTAGGGCTTGCGCAAAACAAGTACATCCATCCAGTTCATTTATTTATAATGTTTTGCGTGCTCCCAATGATATTTTTAAGTAAGGATCGTCACTTCCAGAATGATTCTTTTAAAAGTAAAGGCCAGGAACCATGTGCCTTATATTTGAGGTTATGGAGGTTTACATCAAGGATTTCTGTGCGGAGCGTTCTATTCTATCCTGGAACATCCACCCCATCTCATTCATAATTCTGTGATCTTGTCTTACATAGTGCTGTGAGGACATTACATTTAGTTTCATGTAAAAAATGATTCACTTTTATTTTTTCTGTGTAGGTAAATATGCTGCCAGGACTCGTATCGATGTAAATGTGGTGTATTATTCGCACACTAAATTCCTCGCCACTTATATTTATAAATTTGATTCACATCCAGACTTATATACAACTAAACAAATGAATAGCAACGATGTCTTTGGTTTAAATGAAATGCATCATTCTCACATTATTTTTAACTTTATTAACTTATATTCTATATGTATGTTTAGGATCTTGGAATGAAAGGAATCATAAAGATTCTGCAAAATAACTAAAAAATAATTACGAATTGATTCCATTTCTATAGGTTCAAATAGAATAAAATATATTCAAATAGAATAAAATTTTAGAATTGACGTTTACATTGTAGAGAATCATAATGAAAGATATTTAAAAATTTTAAATTGTATTTACGTTGTTATTTCTACTCCAGTTTATATTTTATTTTTTATTTTTTCATTACTTGTTTCGAGAAAATCAGAATTTCACCTGTCGATGAGAAAACAGATAAGAAAATAACGTAAATATAATTAAAAGAATAATAATAATCTATTTGAATAAATTACTCCTTTTCTGGTTATGGCAAAGATCATATTTAGATTTCTCACGTTTCCGCCACGGTTTCACCAGCTAGCTGTGGAGTATATATTAATGCGCCCTGCCCACATGTGGTCAATATTTTGTTCTTGACAGGTCGGTATTACGACTCTTGTCTACTTGTCTTAGCAAAGTATTTAATCAGTCTTATATTTAAAGCTCAATACCATAGTTGCGAAAATCGATCATCGCCTCACAAAAGGAATGAATATAACGTCATCATCGGGATATATTCCATATCGTCGAAATAATCATTTGCTTCGAGTACCATCGCGTTTGGAGTTTGTGAATAGTGCATCGCTGCTTTGTTCTTTGTTCGCATTCTCATTTACCCATCCTTAATCCCGTCAAAATTTCCCCATTCTGCATGAGTTCGGCGATTTACATCGGATTCACTGACATGTCAGCTGTCAACGCATTTCCTCTTCTTCGGTATGGTATGGCGATGGTAATGATGCGAAACGGGGAATAGACAAAAAAAACTCAGTTTATTGGGCAGTACCTACCTACCGGGCGGGCTATATTTCATATTTTGATACTTCAGCGTTTCACACGCATTAATATGCAGTGAACCATTTATAACCATACCATTTATATTGATATTTATCACATCCTCCAGTCCCAAATTTCCTAAGCAAATGTGTTTGGCCAAGACATTGTCATGGTCATGGCTCGAGTTCTCGAGCTCATGCCTTCTGATGCTCTTGGATTCATCAACGACATCGTTCGTCACTTCACTTGTCCCAATCAACAAATCCTTTCTTTTTTAAAGAACCTTGAGGACAAAATACATTTTTTAAAACCTGTCCAAAAATATTTTTTTTTTGTTCATTACATCAACACTTTGTGAAATTTTCATTTCGTCTACTTTTCAACTGATTATCTAATCAAAAAATCGTAATTTAGTTATTACAATTAGTAACTAATGAAAATTAAATTAAAGTTATTATTGCGGAAGAACAATTTATATTTATAAATGAAAATTCAAAGATAATATTTTTAAATATGAATTTCATCATTCTGCAATACTTCAGAAATTTTATTCTTGTATAAAGAATATTATTCATGGAATCGGCGTTAACTTTCAAGAGATTCTACAGATCTTCAAAATTGATGGAATAAATAAAACCATTAATATTTTCACCTTAGCCATGTTTTCTATATTTGAATGTACCTGTAGTTTTTTAATCCACCTTGAATAATAATAACGATGAAATGCCTAATAATGAAGGGTTCTGTCACTCGAAACTCAAGTAGTATAATTAAACTCAAGTAGAGTAATAATATTTTTATTCCATCTATTTTCATAAAATGTATAATATAGTTAGCATTGCTTAGTTCTTTGTTTTCTACTATACTGAACAACTCTTCAATATTTTTTCCCTCCTCTTGAAACGGCTCTTCCGAAAGAAAAAAAAACAACCCCATCATTGAGCCGACTCTTATTTCTCCGATCAGACGAAAAACTTCAGACACGGTGTTTCACAAACTTTTATTTTAATATTCAAAAATTATGTACAACCGTGTATTTCTTGAGTATTTGTCGGGTATTTTGAAATGATAAAAATACAAATCTCATAAATATTTTTTTGAGTATAAGATGTGTTCTTACTGGAGTTTGTCCCCAGTGGGATCATCATTAATTAAGATCAATAATGGATGTCTCAGAGAGACGAAGATGTTTATTTTAATAAAATTGATAGATCAATGATATTTAATGTAATTAATTTATTGTAATTAATAAATTTAATTATTAAGGTAAATTATAGAATTCCAAATACGAAGCTATTTATATGAGAAACGTGTATGGAAGTCTTTTCATAGGATGGCCCAGGTCTTTCGATCTGTAATCAAGCAATAACTCTACACAATGTAACGTTCACCATTCATCCATCGTAAAAACATCAAAATATTATCAAATGTTCGTAAGGTGAATATATGTTCCATGTCTGAAAACCTTTCATATATTTGAAGGGACTATGCTAGTGACATCTCACGAAATATAATAGTATGCATAATTACTATATTTTAGTAATTATTAACTCAGATTATACAAATAAAAATATTATTAAATTAATTTAATGTTTTAATAATAAGTACACTTGACTCATGTAAATACGCTTGCTTATTTGAAAATTGAATATACCACTTTGTTTGTTTTGTAATCAATATACATATATATATATATAAAAAGAAACCGGTGTTTCCCTATCCGCAAAGTTTCCTTCACAACCAGATACTACCATCTCCTGGTGGTTATGGTGGTGGATAGCTCTTGGTGTCCCATTTAAAATGTGCGAGTTTGGTGTGGGTGGCTGAGCGTGCGTGGGAATAGGTGACGAAAATGTGCATTCTATCACATTGTTTTGTTATGGGAAGGCCGCAAATACTTCCGATTGTTCCAAAACGGGCCCGCCGACTGTGTCGGTAAGTCTAGAAGGTTCCGAAAAAATCCGCTCTAGAAAGTTCTGGAAGGAGAACGTTCTAGAAAATTCCCAAAAATTCTATAAGGTTCCAAACTAAGTGGCGAGGTGTGCCGGTGAGTCAAGAATGTTTCAGAATGTCCAGTAAAGCTCTAGAAATTTCTGGAGGGGGAGTGTTCTAGAAGATTCCCGAAAATTCTATAAGGCTCCAAACTAAGAGGTCAGTGGAGGAGGTTCCAAAACGTTTGATAAATGTCTATAAAATTCTGGTGGCGGAGTGTGTCTGTGATTTCGATAAAGTTCAAGAATGTTCTGGATGGAGAACGTTCTAGAAGATTCCTTAAAGTTCTATAAGGTTCCAAACTGAGTGGCGGAGTATGTCGGTGAGTCTAGAAAGTTCTAGAACGTTCATTAAGGTTCTCGAATGCTTTAGAAGGTTCTAGAAGGAGAAAGTTTAAAAAGGTTTTATAAGGTTCCAAACCGAGTGGCTGAGTTCATCGGTGAGTCTAGAAGTTTCCAGAAGATTAAGCGAAGGTTTCAGAAGCTCTAGAAAGTTCTGGATGGAGAAAGTTTCAGAAAGTTCTATAAGGTTCCAAACTGAGTTGCAGAATGTATCAGCGAGTTTTAAAGGTTCCGGAAAGTTCTAGAGGGTTCGAGAATGCTCTAAAAAGTTCTGGAAGGAGAAAGTTCTACAAGCTATCAGAAGGATCTATAAGGTTCCAAACTGAGTGGGGGAGGGGGAGTGCGTCGGTGGGTCTAGAGGTTCCAGAAAGAATTATAATGCTTTAGAAGGTTCTGGAAAGGGAAAGTTTTAGAAGATTCCAGGAAGTTCTATTAGATTTCGGAATGCTCTAGAAAGTTTTGGAAAGATCTCTCTAGAGTGTTATGATTGTGCGCTAAAATATCTGTTGATATTTTGGCAAAGCGATGATGGTCCAGCAAGGCAATCCAATCACAGATGCCGAAACCAGCAAAAAAGAGACGTCAACACAATTCTATGCTTACCGAATTATGGTCCCGAGCGAAGCCGGGCCAACCAGCTTATTTTATATTATATATTTTTCATACTTTTATAGATATCAGAAAAAATACTTCTAGGCGTGTTCTTTTAAAAGTGTTAATGTGTTAATCATTCACATGCAAACGGGTATGATAATATATATTGAAGTTTCTCATGATGTTGCGTTATACTTACGTTATACGTTATACGAAGATAAATAAATAAATAAATAAAAAAAAAAAAAAAAAATACTTCAGGTTACCTAAAGGAATGTGAAATGCATTACAAACATAACTCAGGGTCTTAGTGTAAAACAAAGTTGAGAATTTATCTAAAAGTACATAATATGGGTTTATTTCTCTAGATGAATTATTTGAAATAATAATAGTAATGGGAAAAAATAATAAATACGAATGTTACATTGATATTTTTACTATTTGAACGTTGTCTTGTTTGTCTGACTTGTTGTCTCTGATGACGAGGGTCGAACTGCTAAGCACTTGTCTTACCGCTAGACCAAACAAACAAACATATTGTATAATAAGTCAATCAAAAAAAAATTTGAAAACTGAAGTTTTTTGCATACATTCGTAATCCATTTTTTCACATGACCACCAATGCAGTATCCGAATATTAAAAACCTTGTTTTATTAAATTAATTAAATTTTCGAACGCCATGTTCTTCGGCTGTTTCTGCGGCTCTTGGTTGTGCGTTTTTATTTAATCAGTGTTTGTGACATGATTACTAATTTTAATTGAAATAATTACTAAATCATATTTAAAATGATTTAATAATGTAGTCATTTACTTTACGTTAATGTTGAAAGTTTCAGAGGTCTAGAGCAATTCAGAAAGTTGGTGAAAAATCAATTACAAGATTGTACTACAGCAAACAGACAGAGACAGTTAAATAAAAGCATGTCAATATACCGCCAAGAAAAAATTAGTCCCTTGTTTTGATTAAATAATCTTTTTTAAATGACTATTCAGTTACAAGGGCGAAAGAAGCCCAACTGATTTCAACTAATTTCCTGAATGATTCGCTCCATTTAACGCAAAGACAAGGCTTTCATGTAAAACACTTCGATTAGTTGAAATTAGTTTTCCCTGCATAGTTTTCCATGTTTGGAAGTTCGCTGAAAACTACCCCTCTACGGTGTGCGTTGACTTTTCATCCCCTGGTTGCTATGGAAACATCCGCCGCACAATTAAGCGCATCCATATAGTCCAGTTGGGGCCGGGAAAATGAAGTGAAAAATGTCCGAAGCTGTCTTTTGTTATATGGCGATATCCTGTTATTAAAAATGTAAAATAAATATTTATAATACTTTTAAAAATGATTTTACCGTTATATTACTTGAGAATTTTGACAATACTTTTACTGCCTTTCTTTTAACTAGTATCTGAAATTTGTTGTCTGCCGGAAAAACTTTGGATTGATTTTTAACCCTTTTCTCTTGATCCCGTCGAGCTGAAACTTTGCAGGCAGACTCGTGGCGACGATAAAAATTATTTAACAAATTTTCGTTTAAAATTTTTTAATAATTATAGTATCATTTTGGATTTTTCCAAATTTTAAGGTTTTTTCAAATTGGTAATGATTCGATTCAATGAAAAAGGGAGAATAATAAAAACTTGGTTTTTATGGGTTGGTTTTTATATGTATGTTCTAGGAACACAATTGTAGGATTTGTCCATAGATGGATTATTATTTTTTTACAATAAGTTAACGAAGTCTCACAACAAAAAATAATATTGCGTAATGCCCTACTTTAAAAATATACATATATTATTATCAGCTGCGAAATCTAAGTAACTTATTATACTATTTCATGAAAAAGACTTCAGACGCCTCAAGCAAAATCCTATCAAATATACGAAAGGTTTTCAGATTTGGAACATATATACTAGTATATACAACTGTCAAAAATATGATAATGTGTGGAAGTTTTTACGACGAAATTAGTAAACTTTTATACAGAGTGATCACTTAAGCCAGCTAGTGCAGGTCATAAGCTCTGGGCCATCCTATAAAAAACTTCCATAAACGTTTATCTTATAAGGCTTAGACACAAGGGTCTACTTTCGTATTTGTTTCGATTTCATAATAATTTTGTGAAAATATTTCTTTCATATTCTCTTTCAATTTTAGGCGGACATATGAATATTATAAATATAATTATATTGTTGAATTACAAAACATGTTTTATACATAACTAGGCTTTGACATAATCCTAAAAATTAACATCTCAAAGATCACCAAAATAAATATATAAACATGTACTAACGGATATTTCCTGGTTTTCGTTTTGGTTTTAATTACTTAGCAAATTTTGTTTGTAAACTTGTTTGAATTACTATTAGCTTGTAAATTTTGCAACATTTATGAAAAAATTTAACAAAATACTCTACAATTTGTTTGTAAAAACGTCGCGCTTTATTACAAAATGCCGTTTTTACTTTTAGCGACTAGAGAGCTTCTACCATCTCGTGACAAAATATGACAACAAAAAATAAACAAAAAAAATGACAACAAAAAAGACAAAAAAAAAACACTTGAGAATTTTCTCTAAAAATCAATTAATATTACAAACGGCTGATAGTAATTTATGATTGTGTTGCAAGCTTGTGTAGAATGTATGTAGAATAAGTTAAGATAATGTGATGTGAAAACCGTCACTATCATTATTGTAAATAAAATATATTTATCTATTAAATAAATAAATAAAAACATGTGATATGATAAAAAAATTAAAAGTTTTTATTATATCACATGAAATTTATTATTTCAACAAAAAAAGAGAATGGTCTAATCACACGAAGCAGTAGGTACATAATAGAGGCACTAGACAAAATAAAAACACGTCATATTCTATAAGCGCCAAAATTATAGAACACCCTTAACACTGTAAAACATTCACTGGAAAAAATGTATTCTTATATGGCCAAGATTCACTGTACAATTGTGTAGGTATCAGTCGAAAATTACTCTCACCAATATCTACGAGTATAACTAATTTTTATCCTTCTCATTAATTTGTGTAAGTGTATATTTCAAATTTCCATATTTTTCTTATTTCATATTTCTATTTCAGATTTGTTTTATATTAAATGTTACGTGAAGAATTTGTTCCAAAAGTTATATTTTTCGAAATAATCTAACATTATTCAACTTTTTACCACTTCAGAGAATATTGTTATTGTTTTAATTTCACTGTTGGAAACAACAGATAGATCTGAATCGATTTACACATACCTCGGTCTAGTTAAGAAGAATATCTTTTGCATAACACTTAAAACAATAATGTAAATCACCGAATGATCACAAATGAAATGTAAAAGTAATAATTCCGTATTTTTTTAAAAATTGTATGACAGATTCCTCAGTTTACTATGCAAGTTGTAATTTAATTGCTATTACGTTATCAATTGTTTTCATGATATGTTAATATTGAAATAACATAAAAAATATAAATTTTTTAATTAGATATACGAAATTTCCGCTTTGATGCTTTCAAAATAATTCACTTTATATAAATGGAAGAATACTTCATGTTTTCATGAAATTTTCCAGAGAATCGAAATAAAGAGAAATCTTAATACTTTTGCTGATCAAACAAAAACATGATGGATGGAAACATATCGAGGCGGAATTTTCCTTCTTCATGTGAGAATACTGCTTAGGGATACTTTATACCATTTTACATTTTAGTACCCGTGTACGGGATGAAGGTAAGCTGCATGCAGTACCCCCTGTACATGTGTGCTCACATGCCTTAGTACCTATGTTGAGACGATGTTAAAAGTATCTAGTATGTTCTACGAAACTGAGCATTTCATGTTCGCTATTTACAATTTGGTGCCGACTTTTCCTGTGTGTATTTTTAAATCCAGCAGAAAATGCCTTTATAATAATCCACCGGAATGTATGTTTTTTCTAATGATTATAAATAATTATTAGCACCCGTGAAAACTCTTATATTCGCATTCTTCGGACTTTTTATATTATATTTTTAAGACATAATTGTGATTTACAGTGATGAGTCATCTTGAAAAAGAAAAAAACTTCAGGATCACACGCCCGTTTTACTTTTTTAATGTCCCTTATCCTCAAAAATATTACCCTTAGCTATTTGCTTACCCCGGTCCAAAATAGTGAACTTCCGCGGAGATCCCTTAAAGCAGTCATGTCCAAAAACTTAAACTTGCGATCGCGCGTATTTAAAATATTTAAAAAAATAATACGAAAAAAATTAAAAATAAATTTTTCGTATTTTCTATTTATTTTTCTATGATAAATTATTATTTTCATACATTTACATAGAAAATAATTTAATTACGGTAAAGACTGTTCTTAGTTTTTTTAGAATCTTCTGGTTTGTGTCTTCTGGGGTATCACACCGTGTTTTTACGACCCCTCTGGCCGACGTTTCGGATCCCGTTGAATGGTCCATCATCAGGGCTGATGCGTTGTTGTGAATTTTGGTGTTGTCGTTAAATATTGGCTTGCAATACCGTGTCGAAAGCTTGGTGTGTTGTCACGAGTCTTGTATTGTGTGTATGTTTTAGCTATTGTCTGATCACTATCTCTGCGGAATCTGCGATGAGATTGACTTTGAAGCACAAAATGCATGAATGGTGTCTCTTAGGGTTTTCAAGGATTTTTGGTTCGAATGCAAAATGATGAACGGTATCCAGAAAATATTCAACCAGTGCGGATTTCCCTGGATTACCGAGTTTGCA
Source organism: Agrypnia vestita (assembly GCA_016648135.1). Lineage (NCBI taxonomy): Eukaryota > Metazoa > Arthropoda > Insecta > Trichoptera > Phryganeidae > Agrypnia > Agrypnia vestita. The sequence continues at coordinate 68,735 of JADDOH010024867.1, forward strand.
TGCCCGTTTGTGCTCGTCAACCCATTTGTAAATTGTACGCACCGTTTGTTCCACGTATAATTTATCGTAGTCTTGACAGTTGAGTCTATACACATCGTCTCAAATAACTCAAATAGAATAATCGCGGTTGGTGGATGATTTTGTCTCTTTCCTTCTTCTTCTTCGTTCTACTCTTTACGAGAGAAGTCGTGATCTCGAAAAAGTGACTAATCATTCTATATGATAATTTGTCGCCCCTTATTCTGTAGCATTCTCTGAGAATTTTAGGAACGGTCTCTGAATCATTGTTTCAACCAAGTCTGACATTGTGTCGGTGATGCAAAGATTGAATTGAGTTATAAACTATCCATGGTTTTATTGTGTCTGGAAACTGTCTATCTTTCAATACAATTCAAAATTTAGCCATAACTTACCCTTAAACACAATAAATTAATATAAATTAATACATAAAACCTTGTTTTAATTGCATCTAGATGTAAAACGGGGTAGGTATGAATATTTCTGTAACAATTCATTAGGAGTTTCCTACAGTCAAAAGTCACGAAGGGGCTCCGTAATACGAATGAAAACCCATCCTAATTAATGTAACGCCGGGTTAGGGGTAGCAGACAATAGGGGTGCCACAACCCTTCTAAATTCTCTACTTTAGGAATCTGCTCTCCGGATGCCATTAGGCACAGCGTTTAATATTAAATGCGTTCGTAATCCGTTAATAAGAATTTAAGGATGCAATTTTTATGACGCATTACTTATTTGGACCTAATCGAAAAATAATTTTGAATTTATCAGGTATACGGTGAACGTCATAGATGGTGTGTATTTTGTGCTTGGCGCTCGTTAATTTTGACATAAAATGAATTTGCGTGCAAATGAATATCTAGACGATATTCATTCCATACATCCATTCTACACAATTTTTTTTTGGAAATTATATTTATATTTATAAGCTAAACTTATTACATATAATATATGTATAAACATAGAAATAACAAACTATTCAAGCTATTTTATTCAATGAATATCAATAATAATAAGTTTATTTCAGCGAAATAGGTTTGAATGCGCTAAACCCGTTTCGCTATCTAATCTAAATATAATAACATTGTTGACTGTCTGTTGGTCAGTCGGTCCGTAATATTCGTAACTTGCTGAAACTAAGCTGGAATTACACCTCTTGACATTTCTATATTATTATATTTTGATTTGGGTTTAAGGGAATAAATTCAATTTAAAAGAAACAAACGGTTTTCTATTCATGAATTTTCAGCTTCAAAATCGTAATTATTATTTCCTGTGATTATTTACGAGTGTACGGCTAGTATATTAAAAGTATATAAATCACACACTTTCATTCAAAATTATAAAGATCTAATAAAAATAATTAATTGGCACAGTAAGCATCGACAAGCGTAAAATGATATTTTTCATAACAAATTAAATATTACGGTATTTAAAAAAAAATATAGTTCAAAGAGACCACTGAAGGTATGATTCAGGTATTCTTAAAAATAGCAATAAAGATCGTGTCTTATAACTAGTAGTCAAAACTTTATAGGTGGAATCCTGCCTTTTTCAGATAGTTAAGGTTACACATTCACTGCAAAAAGTGGGTTTTTATCATTCATAGCTAGTAGTCAAAACTTTACAGGTGGAATCCTGCCTTTTTCAGATAGTTAAGGTTACACATTCACTGCAAAAAGTGGGTTTTTATCATTCATAGCTAGTAGTCAAAACTTTACAGGTGGAATCCTGCCTTTTTCAGATAGTTAAGGTTACACATTCACTGCAAAAAGTGGGTTTTTATCATATTATATATGCTAGACTGCAATTTTTTAGGGCAATAACTTAGGTAGAAATTTGTTCTTATACAAAAATAATAAAATTAACATTATTTACAATAATTAAGAAAATATAAGCATTAATCCATAGGCCGCGGCTAGAAAATTTGTATTTAGTGTCTTAGAAAAGATAAGTTTTTACTCAGAATATGTTTTTAATTCGTAAAAAGCTTACTTTATATTCATCATTCTGTACTAAAATAATTATGAAATGTTCAATATTATAAAAGTATATAATTCTCTAAATTTACAAAAAATTTTGACGATTTTTGTTGATTTTTATTGATTTAGAGATGATTTTAAACAATGTATTCGATTTACTTCCGTACTTTGAGACTTTACTCACTAATTAAATTATTTTTTTTATCAAAAACACGTTAATCAAATATAATAATCGTCGGTGCATCCGTCTTTCCGTCTGTTCCCATAACTTCGTGTAACTTCCGCAATTTCGTTCGAATTCACGGCTAAAAAACGAAACTAAACAGCCGGAGCCGGGTTTGAGCCCCGAGTTACCAAACCCGAACCGGCCATTGAACGCATGTCGCTATGGCCGCCTCTCTGTGGAGCGCCAAAAAGGTGCAATAAATAATATAGTAGGACTTAGGAAAGACGCGAACCAATGTTCCGCAATTTTTTACGGGTTGCAGCTAGATAGTTATTATTTAAAAATAAAAATTCCAAAGTATGAAATGTGCCAATAAATGATGTCGTTATAAAATAGAATGCGGTTGGCAGCGACGCGGCGGGAGCCGGACGTGTACTTACAGCTGATTATTTATTTTCACTTATTTCTCTAAGAAAGATACTTATATGCCAAATTTGACATTAGTTCGAAGTATTATTATATTATACTGTCGAAAGCAATTGATTCGTCGCATATAATATATATTTTTTAAACTAGTTTTGTATAAATTTCCTTTTTTACATATAATTCTACTTTAAACCAGCGTCAGTTCCTCCGTCACTGTCCGATTTGGTGGCCTTGAAGGCCTCGCAAAATTTGCGGAGATTTATCATGTGATTTGTAAGTCAAATTAAAGGGCACTATATGCCATAATTTTTATATTAAAGAAATATATTTTTTTTTTAAAGTAATACATAGTATTGCAGTACCTAGGTTTTTTTATTCTAGATTAAAAATAATTAGAATTTACTTAAATTCACAAGCATTTTAACATTTCAACTAGAAGTCAAAATAATAGGTACCTAAATGTGCTTATGCGAGAAATTTTTTAAATAAAAAAACAGTGATATAAGAAAAATGTTTGTTTACATTTTTTTACAATACATATTGGAGAAATATAAATACGCTTTTTTTTAAATTCTAATTCTTAAAGCATTCAGAATTCTGATTAAAAAAATACATGAGCGCGAGCTGCTCTTGGGTGTTTCCGTGTATTTTAGCTTCCATATGGTTGTATCTTTTCCTCGCAGTATTTCTGCCTTGCAACGAATACGTAAATATTCGCGCTAGTGCATTGTTTATTTATGTTAGGTTTGTTGATGTCTCGTTCTTGTCTTAAAAGATAACGATCCAATGACACCATATATCTACACTTGACATTTGGATAATGGATGTCTTCTAACCTTAAGGAAACATGCAATATTTAAGTTTGCATTTTTTCAATATTTCTGACATATTTTTTCCATAAAATTGACGTATAATTATAGTAACTTATATCAATCATGAAAAAATTATTCGCCTTAATACAAGTCGAATAAAATGATAAAATAAAATCTCTGATTGCACCTTTATTAAGCATATCTAAAATAATAATAATAAATCATTAAATATATTCATGCGCCATTGAGATGAGTATTCGCGAAAACGGCGCTATATAAATTATCCAAATATTATTATTATTATTATTAAAGGGTCGACAATATGCTGGGTTAAATTTAATGCCAACAAATTGGGTTTTTAGATGGAAATAGGTAAAAGTAAATATCTAAGAATTAAATGTGGTTTAATTAAAATTGATTGATTTCGAAACTTCGAGGGTGTTTAAGTGTTTTCTTTACAACCTGTCCAAGAATCAAATCTAGTCGCCAAAGTTTAATCTTCTTTGGAAAAGTCTTAATCACTTTAATTAAAGCAGCCAAGTCTCAAGTCAAGGGAGCCCTAATGACCTAAAATATTTTTCGATAATCAATTAAGGGCTGGGATTGTCATTTATTAAGAAATTTCTTTATTTAATTAATTTATTTATTTTTATTCAATTTATTTACCATTGGAATTACTTCAAAGTTTTTTTTTACAGCAAAAATTAACTTTTTCAACGACAAATAAGTATTTAATTAACGTTTAATTATGATATTATTGCTGGAATTTTATTATTGATGCATGATTGCAAGTATTATATGTAGCATTAAAACAAAAAAAAAAGACTAAAAATTATTTTTTAAATATAAAAACGTTGACTCGACAAGTAGCTTATTGCCGATGTAGTTTATTACTCCGACGTATCCGAACAGTAGTACAGTATGATTACAGTAAAGAGTGTGGTTGATGAAATAAAATAATTTATAAACTTTACCTCTTTATATATTAGTATAGATTATTTAATTTTATTAAGTCTGATTATCCAGGTATTAGAATTTAATTCAGTTGCTTGGAGCCTTCATTATACTATACTTACGACTAATTTAGAGTCCAAAATAAATATCTTCGATTGGTCAATTTCAAACTAAACGTACGATAAGAAAAAAATGATGGATTTTGCCTTTTTTTCACAAATTAATAAACGAAATTATTGACTTGGAACGCTTGCGTGTTCCAACTCACGAAACTAGAAGTTATGCAGGTTTTGCTTTGGAGTTTCCACTGTATAATCTTGGACTAGCAAACAGATATGAGCAGTTAGACGTTTTAGGTAGTAATTAAATAAAATTTTAACATACTTTAAAAATATTTTGAATGGTCATTAAACTTCGTCTGATAAGACTTATAGAAATAGTATTAAACATCAAGCTAGGGAGTCGTTTGTAGAAAGGTTTGCTTATTATGTTCTCGTTAACTACTAATACCTCGCTTCTCTTTGTATGCCAGCTTTTAAGACCTCTGTGTGAAGTGTTTGATGTGGTATATGAAGTGTTCTTGTGTCTATAACCATACATTACGCTATAAATTCCTACTCTATCTTTACTTCCTGAATACTACTTCTTCCATTGTTCTTGCTATATATTATTATTGATCATGCTACGTACTTTATTATATTTGTTGTAAACTTTTATCTTACTTGTTAGTTTCTTTATATTATGCTTGACATGTATTACTTTATTTTTATTGTTTGTAAAAGCGCTAAAGGGGGTTAATAATAAATTAATAGAAATAAATAAATAAATTAGGTACATTAGACTAATCTCAATATTTTAAATTGAAAAAAAATTACCCAGATGATTCAATTAGAAAGATTTATAGAAATAATCTTTCTGTCTAAACCATCCTTACCATCCTGGTACGAACCAAAATCATTTATTTACTGGGAAACTGTGAACCAATATCTTCACAGTAATGGATTAAGATTTGAGACTTAAATTTCGAACTTACATTTCGAACTCTTTTTAAAGATAAAGCTACGACAAACATTCGCAATATTGAACATATTGAGAATCAAATCTTCAGTCTAACGTAAGCGAAAGCTTAAGTGGATCCTACAGGAAATAGATAGTTATTATATTTAGAATAGAGATTTTATATTGTAAGACTGAATGTATCTTACCTGACTCCCGGTCGACTATCTTTTGTCTATTGAGAAGATTCAGCGTTGAGTATTCGTATCATGTAGACGAGTCTTATTGCATCGTAATTGTTCCGCTGAAGAGAACCAAGTGTTCTGAAATACGATTACGGAAGGGAGGTACGAACTGAGATATTGGGTGTTGTTGGTGGGGAGATATGGAATGCCAGGGGATGATTGCCGCTTTGACAAGGCTTAATATCACCCTACACAGAACTAGGTATAGGGGATGTAGGATTATTGTTGTCTGTTTTTTATTTTCAATATTCATTTTTATTTCATTTACAAACAATATATAAGTAAAATTTTAATATTTCGAATAAATATTATTCGAAACATAAAACAAACCTTCGTCCACAGGTATGTGGTACATTTTTAATACTAAAACTGGCAATATAATACTTTTAGACAACACTAGTCTGGGAAGCCGTTTGTACGTACGCAAATTTCTGAGATAAAATATCATTATATATTTTTTAATATATTTATATTTAGCTTGACCTGTGGTGCGATAAAATAAATTATTAAATCTAACCCGTCTCAACATATACTTTAAAAAACTAATTTTGTAAAATGAATGAATGATTACTGCACTGTCGTCAGGAATACGTCTCTTTGCCAAATTTCAGAACGATATTGGTCAGGAGTGGGGTCAAATATTGATTACAATATTTCTCTTAATAAAAGCATGTAAAATAACTCTTGCTGCGGATAGGGTGCTCCGGATAGATGCGGGTGTTTATTAGGTATATTAATTAAGTTTGGGGGTCAGTTTTTAAAAACAATGAAATGTAGCAACGCGTACAATTGTTATTTGTCCTAATAGCGACACACTCCCTAAATCATTTTATTTTTACCCCAGAAGCGAGAATACACAACCGAATCAATTAAATTATACGAGCGGAAATTTCCCACAGTAATTTCGTTATTGAAAAATTATACAGAATTGCGTAATTTGTATTCAGCTCTCGCCAATAAAGGGATCTTTCTACATCCAGAATAACAGTAGAATTATTTCCAAGGAAAATATTTTCCCCGTGTTTTCGGTAATAGAAATATCAACACAATAGTAATATACAGGACTCCCGGGAGAGGGTTTGCAAACCGCTCTTTTGTGACCCCTGTCGAAACAATATGGCAGGGCCCGTCAATTTTTAGGTAATAGGCGGCCGAGAAAATAATACATTTATTTATTGGGGTCCTGTCTAGCTACAACGTAGAATAATCTTAAATAAACGCAATATCGGCGTGTTGGTAAAAATTACATTTTCGATATTGTTGATCGGTGGAACGCGCTTACACTTTATTTAAAAAATCCATGCTTTTGGTTTCATTTTAGAAAAAATAAATGTTGAGCAATTTCTATTTTTTACAATTTGTATGGAATACTCTGCGTATACTGAAATACTTCTGAGACGTCACAAGACATAAAGGATTTTGGTACGAGGCAGAGTCTAGGGAACTGTTTTGGTCAACTTCCCGATAGCCATTTGCTCGACAGCCGTTTGTCCGATATGCCGAATGTCCGACAAGCTGACTTCCCGAAAGCCATTTGCCTGACAACCCGACAAAACATTACTCCATTTTTAAGATTTGCATATTTTTTGTGAAAATATGCATTAACTGATCAATTTAAAACTGTAGGTATTTGAAAAATATTTTTTATAGTGTGTAGCTAAGGGTACTTCACGTACAATTCTTAGAAATTATTTTGAATATTCACATTGTTTTTTAATTTATTTAGTTACTTTTTTCAAAAGTTTTTACAAAACGCCTCATAATATTGATAACAATTTCAAGGAATGGTATGATATTGATTATTCGAAGCAATGGAGTCGTCCTGTTTATATACAGTTTCGGGATCTCAGAAGTTTCACCAGATAAATCAGCAGTTCTATAGTTTATTTTAGACCCTTCTAGTAATTTCCAATTTATTATAAACGTTGAGAGTGTTCATAAATCATCGATTTTGTGAAATTCGTGACAATATTTTTGAACTTCATGTTTCTTTTTGAGACTATGAAAACTTCTGTTATTCCTTTTCTTAAAGGGTTCACGGTCAAATGGCCGACATTTTGACCTTGCAAAGCACCGTCCTAAAATAATATTAGTATTATTATTACTTGTCAGAAAGCCGTATTGACAATCCGCATACTTTTGGCAAATACCAGATCGTTCACTAGAATGAGCCCGTCCGGAAATGAGAGATTAAATTTGCTCGTATTTTTTTAAACTCTCCTGCATTTAAATAAATTAATATAGGTAGCTGAATAAATGTCGATTTCATGTGATACTCTTACTCTTATATAAATAAATTTAATAATAATCTTAATAAATTTATTAAGACGTGGTTTGGTTTCATTCTTCGATCACTATTTTATAATTCACACCAATTTTCTCTCGAGAGTCTTCTGCGGAACACTTTAACATTGATCACTTTCGAGAATATTCCGCGGCACTTATGTACTCCTTCACTGCTGATTACAATTCGCACTGAATCGCCCGTTGCTGCCTGATTCGTTCGTTTCCACGGTCTCTCGCGGTTGTCAAATTCAAAACTGTTACACGCGACATCACTTGTCTCCATACAAGGATATTTGTAAAACATTAATAATCTTACAGGACTATATTCCTGGCTATGAGTCGAAAATGTTCAAGCAACCATGACGATAGATATGGAGTTATGCAATATCAAAGTTTGCATTTTTTTTCAATATTTCTTACTTATTTTTTTATAAATCGTTGAACTATCAGTAACGTATACCGATTACGAAAAATTCATTCGTTTCAATACAAGTTAAATAAAAGGTTATTAATGTTTTCAAGTTCAAGTAAGTGTGTATGAGCTTTGGATTTCTAAAAGTTTCTGGTATATTTTCGTGTATTCCAAATATTTTTATTGGCTTCTTCGAAAAAATTTGATTGTGCGTTTTCTCTTAAGTAAACAACGCGTGACAAATTTATATTTAATGTGCTATTTGTTTATTTTTTACTTTACAGATTACAGCAACATATCATTGATGATCGTGATAAATTCTATATGTAACATTAAAGTAAAGTAAAACATTATATGATAATAAGGGGTAAAGCATTTCAAACTTACTTTTTTGCTTGTGATTGAAAAATTAGAAACACTGTTATAAATTTAAACGAGATATAAAATTATTACACACTTCTGGAGTACGTCGATTTCAAGGTCTTTTTAATACTCTGAAGTTTAAAATACACATAGATATCCCGAAATATTCGAAATTATAAATATGACTATTAAAAAAACATATAAAAAAATAAAAATGTATATGAAAACAGAATGGGTCTAGACTGGTCGACTCATGCAGAAGCAGCGCAAAATAGGGAACATGAAAACACCATGTTGAGTCTTTGGGCCCCCGGCCCTACTAGGACAAGGGGATGATGATGATTTATTATAAAAGTGGGCCGCACCATTTCGGATATCACCTTTATTGACGTTTGGCGGAAATCAGAGATTAAAGCCACAAGTAAAGCGAATCAATTGAGTTCACATTATACGTAACTAGCGAAATAAATTGAAAGAGTACGTATGTGCGGAATTCTCGATAGCGAACAGTGCGATAAGAGATGGGAGATGAATCTTCTAGTACTAGAATATAAAGTGTTTCACAGACAGAAGATTCATGAAAGTGACAATTAGTGCAAATAACATAATAATGATAACAATTAATTTTGTGTCCAGTAACACTTGGTGACAAATAAAAACTTTATTTAATGCTTCATTGTGTGTTACATTTGTTTCACTCCACCGCGATCCCTTGACAATATTGTGTTTTAAAAATTTAATCATAAAATAAAAGATGTTAATATCTTAAGATACAAAAGTGGCATTGTATTGTTTACTGTCATAAAGGCAATTTTTAAATCCAATTAAACAAAGCAAATAATATGTACATTTTTCACTCCCGTATTAAAAAAATAGATTTATTTAAATAGATATTTTATTTTGCTTTTGTACCTACTTGTTTATAAAGATACTTCACAATTATTTTACTCCATCTGTTACTAAAATTCCTTTCTCTTAAATGATTTCGTATCTCGTAAAATGTAATGGTCCACATTTGCATAGACAAAAGCAACAAAGTAAATTTATATCCAAATTTCTTATTCATTTAATCTTGTGGATTTCAAAGGTTAAAGACATGAAACTTGGTTTTTACGAGGTTCCTTTAACAGATCTTGTTGGCCATTAACTCGGCTGGAAGTAAATGTGCCGTAAGAGACAAGAAAAATTCGATAATTTCAGTAAGTTTTAAATTTTTATCGATAAATTCGAATTTTAATATTATGTAAATATTATGAAACTGAGAATAACATTTACTCCACTAATATGTTTTTACACAGTCAACTGTAAGTTCACAGTCAAAATAGATATTAATAATTAAGATAAATTATAGAAGTCTCATAGAGACGAAGCTATAAATATGAGAAACGTCTGTGGAAATCTTTTTATACGATGGTTCGGGGCTTACAACATGTATAAGCAGGCTTAAGGGATCACTCTGCACAATGCAACGTTCACCAATCGATGTAAGAACATCTACACATTATCAAATTTTGAATGTTTTATTTATATATGTTCAAATCTGAGAATCTTTCGTTTGTTTGAATCAACTATGCAAGAGACATCTGTAGTCTTCTCTCATGAACTAGTTAGTAGTATACATGGATTTTAGATAATACAAATATAAAATAATACAAATTTAATACACAAAAATGCTAATAATTAAAAGAATTACAATTACAAACTAAAAATAGAGAAACATTAAATTAAATGTAAGATATAAAATATAACAAATTTGAACCATAGTAAAATTTTATGCAACAATTAAAAACAAACAAAAGTATAAAGTACAAATAAAAGATACATGTAATACCTATCAATAATTACATAAATTTCAGAGGATTGAAATTATCTGACAGAGATTTTGAAAAAATATCGGATATGTTACTCATTTCCCAATCTGTGAGGCCTTCTGTTGATGAATTGTAGAGATAATTCGTATTGACAATATCGCAGTGAAATTTTATACTTTGCCAATAAAATTCCACTGTGATATTATACTATATTGTATCCTCCTTCTTCTATAAAATCAATTTTAGAAAAACTACCTTTTTTATTATACGTGAAAATATTGTTGGTAGGTATTGTAAAAAATTCCGTAAAAAATATTTAGAAATTTAAAAATTCAAATACGCTTACTATTAAAATCTATTCACAGAGCGATGTGAAACAACGAATATACTTAAATTATTTCAATATTTTCCAAATAATTTATATAAATGTTGCACCCAAACTTAAAAATGTTAAATATTGATTATATTTAATTTTAAGTTGATCAAATAAAAATAAAATTGTGTTGGATAAAAAAATACGTTATTTAATGTTATTCCTGCTACATATTTAAATAATTAATTTTTAAAAATAAATGAGAGTTTTCAAAAGTTCTGACAATTATTGAAATAATGACAAATTTCAGGTTTTTTTTTCTAATATAAGTTAAAATGGAATGCAAATAGAAAGAAGTAATTATCTTTATAGTTGACACATTATCTTTGACTGTGCTCGACTGTCCGCTCATAAATTTGGCTGTAATATTGCTTGAGTAATATAAAGCATCCATTACCGTAAAGTGACTTTAAGAGGAAATATTTTATGTCTTGGATTACATCACAATTTTTACGTGTGTCGGGAGATTATCACTTGACAGCTTTATTCTAATACAATTGCTTCCTTAGAGACTGAGTTGATCATAAACCGATAGTGGGCGTGACACTGGCTTCTGACAATAAGGGTTCCGGGTTCGATCCCCGGTGAGGTTATAATTCATCTATGTGATTTACTCAAACCTGGATGTTTGTTTTGTGATGTGTTTCGCTTCTATACTTGGGCATTTTGGCCTGTTGAAGCATATAATAAATAAAAAATATATTTAAATTCTACGAAAAATACATTACTTATTGTACCTACGTGTTAAAATAAATGCTTTTGCTGTCCCAAATTTGATTATCCTGCGTGCCCTAATTTTACAACAATACTAATTGTTCAAACTAATTATGAATAGCTGTTCTAGGACAATGTTGTTAGGGAGTAATAATTATTCCAAAGGGTCAGAAGCCCTTGGAATTCATTTTGTTCCATTGTTTTCATTCTACTCCCGCCCTTTCATATTCCGGGGTTAATTTTTCAATATCAAACAAAGTCCTTTGGTAATTTTAATCAACGCACCTGAAGCAGGAGAGTCCCGGGATTTATCCTCCCATAAAGAAATTAAGTTTACAAATAAACCTGGATTACGTCTGGCAACAGCCATTAGTGAATTAGTTTCCACGAGTTTGAATAATTTCATTTTATGTTCAGCCGCCTTTTTGTAGCTTAAAATTCTGAGCGAATTTTATCTTAAGCTTTTTCAAGTTGGGTTTCAAGGTGATATAATGGGATACTTACCTCGGCAATCACAAGAAATTCCAAATTAGGTTCCTTGAGTATTAAATACTGAATTTTGCAAGCCAAAACACAATCTGACGAGACTTTTAATGCCTGTACTATTGTTATATATGAATTTGAATACACGAATTTGTCTTGTAGAAATTTTCACACAATTTGATAACAAAGGAATTTTCATTTTCAAAAGAGGAAAATGTCTAGTACTAATTTTCTTACGCCTTTGCTTAATTATTCTGTTTAGAAACTATAAGCATATCTCAATTCAGTCTGCTTCGAGCGTACGAGCTGTTTGGTTGCAAATGTATCCAATATTCACTCTCATAATAACGGTCGGGATGAAATAATAATAGAATATTTCAACATTTAATCCATTCTATATACGCCAGTTGGGTTTCGCAATGGATTTTATGGATAATGCACTTCAGTACAATTTTATTTTACTTTTTAAGCTTTTAAAGTGAAATTAATCATCCACGAAAAACAAAAATGATTCAATAAGTTGAACGAATTTAATAACTGAAATTGCTTTAATCGATTTATTCTGTTGTAATTTTATTTTATAAAAATAAATTAATTCTTTGAAATTATATATTTTTAATATATTCCCGATAATGAGTCCTGTTTGTCTGGCAATTACGAATAACGATTTAGTATTTCCATAATTGAATTTTGTCTGCCTTTTACATGCTCATTTGATTAGCAAATATCATAAACAATACATACATAATGTGCAACATCTTTGTAAGAAATTAAATTTAGTGCTTTGAAAAGGGGATCGTTATCGAGACATTTTGAAAACACTGAAAACAAAGAGATCCTTATGGATACATTAGTATACTTTAGGGGAATAACGTTGTTAAATACTGGCTATAAAATAATGTCCAACATTTTATACAAAAGATTGCTCCCAATGTCTGAGGAAATTATTGGCAACTACCAATACGGCTTCAGGCCAGGCAAATCATGCATTGATCAAATTTTCTCCTTGAGACAGATCTTAGAAAAAACGTTGGAATACAATGTTGAAACTCATCATCTCTTTGAAGACTTCAAGGCCGCGTATGATAGCATAAATAGGAATGCATTGTACAATGCCGGTTTCTGTACTTGTAAAAATGTTTGACAACAAATAAGGGCTGAAATATCCCAACATTAAAAACAGATTATTAAAATATTTATAAAATTATATGCAACCATTAAGTATTTACTGCTACATTGACATTATAAAGACTCACTGTCACTTATAAACACTCTTGTACCAAAAATATATTAATGTACACGCTCATGAGAATAATGTACCAGTCTGAAGATGGTCATACTATGCTGAAACCGGTTCGTTCTAAAAACAATAAATAGTGGATAAATATAAAAAAATTAACTTATTTTTTTTTATCAGATAACTGCTGTCATAAGTTGTGATAACTTTGAATATTTAAAAAATCATTGTATATTTATTTCTACAAATTATAAACACAGATGTTATTGGTCACAATAAATTGAAAATGAATACTTTAAAATATTATTTAAATATCATAATTAGTCACAATACTTTTTTGACCGCGATCTAGCATTTCACTTCCTGCAGTTTTGAAAAATTTATTTTTAATTTGATTGTGAGCGCTTGTTATAGAACTTTACTCTAGATATTTGACCTCAGATATTTCAGTGTTTTGTACCATCTCTATTTGGATTACGTCATTCGAATTCTGACGTGTACCTGTTCGGTATTCTTTTTTGGGTCTGCTTATCTTCGGACAATTGTCTTCTATTTCCATCACATTTTTTCAATTTTAAGGAGAATCCTCTTGAATTGAATTCAAGCTGTCATCAAATAAGACGACATCATCCGCGTGCGTCATCTTTTTAGGACTGCTTTTATGGGGCAGGTATTGAGTGACTCCATTTTTAAAGTTAATAGGTACAACCTTAATCGAGTCTGACTGTTATCGTGATTAATTAGACTACTGTTTTTAGTTGTTGTCATCTCAGTATCATTTTTCTAAGGGGAACATATTTCTTGTGATATTCATGTTCATTATAATACGATGAATAATTGAATTCTTAAGTCAGTTATTATTTATTTTCGTAAAACAATGGCTTAATAATAACAAATTATCCATAAATAATGCGTCTTTGAGTTAAATTTAACAGAAAGTTAAAGAAACAGTTGTTAATTCAGTGAAATGTTTCCATAAAAAATTTAAAAAGCCAAGTTATCTAAAACGTAGCAAAGAAATATATATCGTTATTTTAACTTTGAATATTATTTAAATGAAAATCAATTAAAATTATATTTGCTTATTAATTTTACTTGGTTGAAAATCTATTCTCAATCTTGAAAAAAAAAGTTTTCCTTTCTCCGAAAGACTTGACAATTTGTAGATAGATTTTTTTTACTAGGTCATTAATAGTTAATATTGAAAAAATATATATCTTGATATAATATGCCATCGCTCATATCTAAAAAAATACTTAATTGAGAACGATTATTGTAACTTAACTATGCCTGATTAAATAATTGAATAAATAGTTGAAAGAGAAAGGAATTATAAGTAGGTACACCTGAAATGAAATAGGGTTGGCCGTATTTCCGCTTCCGACTCTTCTGTTCCCAAATAAATCAGGAATGCATTTCCATTCCAAATCACAAGCAGTTTTATTGTGATCACACGTTCAATCTCCACTTATTGGCAATATACCGTGAACGCGTTGAATACGTTTATCAAAGCGAAACAACGCGGCGGCCATTTGCTTAGATGGGATTGGGTATTTTCACACTTTCCCGCCCTTTTTAACAAATGGAATTGCGGCCGAAATGATTAGAATTTTTGCTGAAAAGGATTTTCAAAATAAAACAGTGCTTTTTCATTCAAAATCGAACGATATGGAGAAATTCACTTGTTAATTTAATGAAAGGTTTTTTTTTCTACAAAAAAGGTTTTTTCTACATATTGAATGCTCGAACGAATCACTTATTTTCTCTTTTACTTACGATAAAACAAATAAAATAAAAAATCTGTAAAAAAAAGTAACAATACAAAACACTGTTGAAATTTTAATTAGAGTATTATTGTAAAATTTGGACAGAATCCATTGAGATGTTAAATGCTGATAACATTATCTACTCTACATTGAACCTAGATATATATAATATCCTAAAACTTAAAATAATGTTTTGAATTACACCGAGGATTACTAAATTAAAATGCGCTGAATTCTATATTTTATGTATCAATACCTCCAAAATCATGTTCCCTATAAATTTAAAGGTTATCTTTCCTGTAAAATCTCAAATTCAATAAATAATAAATTAGTAATCTTCGTTGACTGCATTTTTTTTTGGATTTTGCTACCTTTGCTTTTATACCCCACATTTTTTATTTAGACACGCATTTCACAATTTAAACAAATTCACAGTTATTCCTCACCGTTCTGTGAAATATTTAGTCAGAATGCCATTCCATTAACAGAAACGATGTGTTTTTACTCTTTGTTATTAATTTTTCATGAAACTATTAATGATAATTACTAGTTTCATGGAATATTAAAAACGTCCGTATCTTTTAACTTGTTAAGTAATTGACATTTTAATAAATAAAGTGTTTCCAAACTCCGAGGGTTATGAAATTATAGAAATAAAAAAAAAGATTGTTTTATAATAAAATACATTTTACAGTTTATTTGTGTTTTTTTTATATGTTTGTTTGTTTGTGCATTCTTCTGTAGGTTTGTCATTTTTTTAATACGTTATTGTTCACTTGTCGTTTCTTTTGGAATGAGTCGTTATATAATTATATTCACTAATCTTTAAAGTAAGTTGCAAGTTATATTCTATTATATTATATTTCGTATAATATTTGCACAGAAGTTAAATATAGTTTTATTTCGTCTGTATCCAGTTCCGAAGATCATCACATTACACCAAGTTTTGTATCACCATCACTTGACATCATTACGTTGCTTGACTTTCGGATCTGATTGCTGACATATTCAAGCCATTATCAATTAACGTTATCATTATGGTTTCAGTATTTGAGTCTCATTCGTTCTTAGGCACAAGTTCTTATTTTTCATGAATTAAAACATATCACCAAATGAAGCGAAGACATTGTCACCAACGATTTGATTCTTAATAGTTATATTGTATGTCGGCGATTCCGAAATGCAATGAAATTTCATCCTATCAAAACACGAATTTTTTTCCCTTTTCTTGTTAATAAAGGTATACATAGATACTCGGGACAAAGCCCGCAGTTGAATAAATCACACTAACTTTGAAGCGCTCCCATCGCCCAGCAGATAATAATCGATGGCTTTTCGCAATTTTTACCTGCTAGTAATTAATTTATCATTCGCAAGGGCTTACAAAATCCAGACAAC